>BGNK01001290.1:48033-83339 GCA_003297005.1 Symbiodinium sp. clade A Y106 | reverse complement strand
AGCGCAACAAAAAAAAAAACACTTTGCACACCCGGGGCCGACAGCAAAAAATTTTCTAGAAACCAATGACGCGGGGCACGAGCAAAAAGGGGCCACAACAAAAAAAAAACACCCTGGCCAGTACAATATACCTCAAGGCCGCTATTGCAGTTGTTGAGGCTCCAGCATTAATATAAGGAACGCTGAAGACATTTCCTCAAGGCGATGAGCGCGCTGAATGAGGAGGAGACGATCGAACTAACCTCTGACCCCAAGGACCGGCTAAGGGTTTAGGGGGTTTGGGGATCTCAGGGCTAAGGGTCTGGGGATTTCATGGGATTTCAGGGGTTTAGGGTTTAGGGATCTCAGGGTTTAGGGTTTAGGGATTTCGGCGTTTGAGGATTTCAGGGTTTAGGATTTGTTAGTTTGGGGCAATCAAGTTTGTGCTTCCGGGTTGAGGCTTCCTTTTAGGGTTCCTTGATGGGGTTTATTGGCTTTCACAAGGGTTGGTATAGGGTTTCCAGGTATAAGGTTTACGATTTGGGTTCCTGTGAAGATTCTGTAAGGGTGCTCTCGGGCTACAGTTTTTTCATGCGTAGTTTAAGGGTTGTAAGGTGCTGTAGTTCTGGGTTTATCACACTTAAATCTGGGGTTGGGGTGTTGCATGGCAGGGCTGCGCTCGGTTTAGGGGGCTAAGATCCTGGCTTGGATACCGACAAAATCTCCCGAACTCCAAAAACTTGAGACCCTTGGCATATAAACCCGTCTCGAAATCCCAACTTCCTGAATCCGAAACCCTCTTTCCCAAACATTCCTTAACCCTGCCTGTAGCCCAAGAAATCCACCCTTCTAAATGCCATAGTAAGGAACCCCCAAAAAGGTAGATTCTTTGCGTGGAAGCCAACTGTATGTCCGGAAGCCGAAGTCCGGAACCTTCCCGAACCCCAAACCCTAAAGCCGAATTCAACCTCAGAACTTACATCCTGCTCCAAAATCTTCTTTGATCTCGGGCTGGCTCGGGCTCAGAAACCTTATACCTCGAACTCTTTGACTTTTTGGGTTTTGGGTTTGGCGATATCGGATAGGGCCGAAATCTCAGGGGACCGAAGCACTCGGCACACCCTTGATCCCCTAAAAACCTAAAACTGAAACCCCCAAACCCTAACACCCAACAAGCCCTACAACCTAAACCCTGAACCTCAAAGCCTTAACCCATCCCAAACCCTAAAACCTTAAACCAAACCTAAACCCTAAACCTTAAAACCCGAAGTTAAACAATCTAAACCCCAAGCTCCGAACCTTAAAACCCTACAGCCTTAAACCTGAATCTAAACCCCAAGCCCCAAACCTTAAAACCCTAAAGCCTTAAACCGGAATCTAAACCCCAAACCCCAAACCTTAAAACCCTAAAGCCTTAAACCTGAATCTAAACCCCAAGCCCCAAAACCACGAGACTTGTGGGCCGAACGCAGACCCGGAAGTGTGAAGCGATGTTGTGCTACAAGCTTGAATCCGAACCATCGTCCGAACTCTAGAAATTAGGTGCCTCAATAATTAGAATAGGGTTCCTTTAAATGGGATTCATCATAGAGTTCTATAAGGGATCTATATGTAAGGGTTCTATAATATAGGGGCCTTAATAATTAGAATAGGGTTTTGGGGTATATTATGCTATAACCATACTAAGGAGCTCCCAAAATAGTATTAGTAATTATTTAGGCCCCTATATTACACGAAGCCTTCTTCAGGGCTTTAATGATTTACATAGGGCGCCGGGCTTCGTTGCAAGTTTCTGGGCTTGTACAGCCACAAGAGCTTCGCAACTCAAGCCCGAAGCCTTGTCCCAAAGCTCCAAAGCTATCTGGGAGTTTCCGAAAATAGGGGAGCCTAATATGGTACCCTACATAGTAGGATCCTTATTATAAGGACCCCAAAATAAGGTACCCCTAATTTTCGGAAACTCTAAACCCTAAACCCTTTATAGAACCCAGATAGACCCCTTTAAGGAACCCTTAAAGGACCCCAAAATAAGGTACGAACCCTTATAGATCCCTTTAAGGTACCCCTAATTTTCGGAAACTCTAAACCCTAAACCCTTTATAGAACCCAGATAGATCCCTTTAAGGAACCCTTAAAGGACCCCAAAATAAGGTACGAACCCTTATAGATCCCTTTAAGGTACCCCTAATTTTTGGAAACTCCCATCTCCCAACCTCAAGTCCGAATTTTCTGATGTCGGTTCGAGGGTTGAGGCACCTTAGCCTAGGTTTAGGGTTTAGGGTTGAGGGTGGATGGTTTAGGGTTGAGTTAGGGTTTAGGGTTGAGGGTTTAGGGTTTAGCGTTGAGAGTTTAGGGTTGAGGGTTTAGGGTTTAGGGACCTTAGCTTTGTGGGTTTGAGGCCAAGACATCACAGCATCGCTTTAACGCGGGTATAAAACGCTTGCACCGCCTGGATCCTAGGTCATCGAAACACCTTTCACGCATTTGCGTTATCCATCTTTGGAAGAAGAAGAACGGGGACCCTAATTTGAAAAACTCCCCATCTGGAGGCGCCCTTGGTTGGCTACGCATTCAAGATCCAGGTCGGGAGCAGCTGGTGTTTCGGGGTCTGGGCGTAACATCATCGCCGCAATCTGCATACGGAGCATACAGTTTCAAGGAGCAGAAGAACAGGATACGCTGCTGAACGTGGTAGTACGCTAACACCAGCTTGTCCCAGCACCCAGGCCGTGAAGGTCCTACAAAGCCTAAATCTTCGCTGGAGTCGTCGATCGGAGCCCCTCCGGTGTCCCCAAGCTCGAAATCCTAAACACAAGAAATAAGCTTCGTGGTTTTCAGGGTTCTTCCGGGTGTAGGATTTAGGGTTTAAGGGGGTTTTTGGATCAACGGCTCAGGGTTCCTTAGGGTTTGAAGTTTATTCAATAACATTAGGGCCCCCGTTTAGGCCATTCGACTGCAGAGCTTGATCCGAAAGCATGACCTTGCAGCCCCCAAACCCTAAGCATCAACTCAAGCCTAACCTTGGAATGTAGGGCCGTTCCAATCAGAATAGGGTTTTGGTGTATATTATGCCATGGTTATAATCAGGAGCCCCCCAGTATTTATTCTAATTATGAAGGCCGCTACATTACACACAAATGCGGTTTCAGCCACACTGTCCTTAAGCTCTAAGAAAAACAAACCTGGCATAAATCCCATTTCGCCTAGTCACAAACCTTGTCATTAACCCTAAACGCAGACCTTACCTTAACCCTGAATAACCGACCGTTTTAGGGTTCCTTATTATGATATCCTTAGAATAAGTCCTTAAAAAATATGATATCCTTATAATAAGCCCTTAAAAAATATGATATCCTTATAATAAGTCCTTAAAAAATATGATATCCTTATACTAAGTCTTTAAACAAACTAAAAAGGTAGGTTATTCGGGGTCAAGGTAAGCCCTGCACCATCAGAGTCTCCCCAATGCCAGGACCATGCCATGGCCGGTCAGGTGACCTACATGCGTGCCAGGGCCCCCAATATCTCAGAGCTTAGAGGGTTTAGGGTTTAGGGTTTAGGGGTTTAGGGGTTAAGGGGTCTCAGAGCTTAGAGGGTTTAGGGTTCAGAACCCTTTCTTTTGATTAGGGGGTTTTGGGGTTCTCAGACCTTAGAGGGTTTAGGGTTTAGGGGTTCAAGCCCTTTCTTTTGATTTGGGGCCTTGGTAATATTGTGTGTTTTTAGGGGTCCAGTTTAGCAAGTTCTGAAGAAGGGGTCTGGAAGGCTTCTACAGTAATTTTTGAGTTGCAGGCATGGAGGCCTTATTCCTTAGATTTAAGGCTGTGGGGTCCATTGTACACTAGCTATTATAAGGACCCCCTAAGCCCTAAATCCTAAATCCAGAGGTTCAGGTTCAGGGCTTCGCGCTTAGGGTCGCAAGGGTCCATGGGGGTTTCGGGTTTAGGGTTTAGGGGTTTAGGGGTTTAGGGTTGAGGGGCTTAAGGCATCTGGGACTTGAAGAATTGAGCCCGGAGTGAACTCTTTACGGTTTTTGGTTCAGGGCTTGAGGGCCGCTTCGAGGTATTCAAACGAGTACAAGAACCTCAACACAAAGCCCCAAAGCAACCACGCAGGGCTTTGAAGGTTCAGCGGTTCTGGCTTCGGGGATTTAGGGATTAGATTTCAGAGTGCAGTCATGAGGGTTTAAATTTAGTGTTGCGGGTGTAAAGGGGCTTAGGAACTCTTACAGCGATGAACCTGAACCCTGAACCTCATGGCTTCGTAGAGGAGTTCTGAGAGTTCTCAGGAGGTAGGCATATTTTCAAGATTAGCGATCCATCTCGAAGTTTATGAAGTTGAGGAACATTCCTGATAACACTCACATGGTATCGGGTTAAGCTCTGATACAAGTATGTACAAACTAAGCCCCAGACACTATGACTCTACCCCAATTCCTCAAGCACGAACATCCTAAAGTGCCAAAACGAAGCTGCTTTGGCTCGTGGAGTAAGGGACCTCGACTCAACAAAAATTGAGACTGGTATTGCTTACAACTCCAATTTGGGTACTTATAACCACCTGAATGAGTACACTTCCCTCATTATGGTAGGGTCTAGAGTTTAGGGTTTTAGGGTTTACTTGGAGGCCCTTTTGACTTAGTAAGTCTACTTAGTATCCCCGAGAAACCCTATTATAATCCCCCATAACCCACCTTACTGACCCTACTTACTAAGTCAAAAGGGCCACCAAGTAGGGAACCCATAGACCCATAGACCCTAAACCCCCTAAACCCTAAACCCTTAAGCCCCTTTTGAGTTCACCGAGTTCTCAGGTCTATCAAGGGAAGATCTCCAAGGGGGATCAGATCGCCCCTTGAACGCCTTGGTTGAGGACTTTGAAGGCTTTAGGGTTGCAGAAATGTCAGAGTTTTTGGTGTTATAGGGGTTTCCGGTAGTCAAAGGGATCGAGGTGTGAGGGGTTTTAGTGTTTGAGGTGTAAGGTGTGAGGCTCACTCTGAGCTTGAAAGTTGTGTTCCGCTTGAAGATCGGCTGTTCCACCGTCTTGTGCGGATTTGGGCATTGTGATTTTGTGGTCTGTCTTTGGGTGGTGTCGGGCAGTTTGCCGAGTTGGGCCGACGTGTTCCCATCAGGGAACTTAGTTCGCTGAGGCTGCCCAGCAGGTTCCACCTATCCAACCGTGCAATGTTCCTTCCATAAAATGCCCGAAGCCCTGACATCTAGTTACCCCGAAATCTCGAAAGCCCCGAACCCTCAACCCCTTAAGCATAAAGAGCCCTATATCAGCCCTGAACCCCCACTTCCGAAGCCCGAAACTGTTAGGCCAAACCCCAAAACCATGGTTTAGGGCCCGGAGAATCGGATACCTTCCTCGGCCCCAAAGTCGAACGAGCTCCTCAAAGCCCTAAGGGTCGTTAAGTGTGCAGAAGTCAGGAAGTATAGGGTTGGGTTGGGGGTTGGGGGGNGGTGGGGGGGGTGGGGGTGGGAGCCGGGATCTTGCAATCGGCAAGGTGAACATGATGAGCGAGAAGAGGCACGACTGAAACTCCTTGCCTGGAAGCTTCGCATATGAAACCCCAATCCATGAACCCCAACCCCAAAAGTCCAAACTGTAAACGCCCTCGAACTATCTAGGCCCCCAGTGTTCCGTTTTGGTTCAGCTGTGGGCACTTAAATTTGGAAGACAAGGACACCATGATTTTGGTGAGGTCACTGAGTATCCTAGCAATCGGTAGATGTTACCTGTGGTACCCAAAAGGCTTTCGGAGCTCCCGGGGATCAGGTCGAATAGGGTTGACGGTTGAGGGGTTGGTTTTGCTGGGATCCAGCTCCGGGCGATGCGAGAAAACTTCGGTATGACACAGGAAGCTTACGGTTTAGGGTTTAGGGGTTTAGGGTTTAGGGTTAGTTTTGGGTTGTCGGGTCCGGGATTGGGTTTCAGGGGCGAGGGTTGAGGAGGTCTAGAGGGCTTTGGGAACCTAACGTTTAACCTACCTTTGGTTAGTAGGGAATGGAAGAATGGTAGTAATAGTAGTTATAATTGTACCCCATTCCTCCATTCCCTACTAACCAAAGGTAAGTTAGGTTCCCCAGTGGTACCCTTTTGCCCTTATTGTTTTGGGGTTTCTTTATTNCCTACTAACCAAAGGTAAGTTAGGTTCCCCAGTGGTACCCTTTTGCCCTTATTGTTTTGGGGTTTCTTTATTAAACCCGAATAGTAGGAAAAAGGGTACCCTTGTAATTCAGGGGACACCGGGGAACCTAGTTAATGAAGACCCCTGATGAAATAAACACCCTCTCGGTAGTTCATGGCCTGAGTACTAGCATCCCGATTATAATCCAGTTTAAATAGAGTAATTTACTGAGCAAGGGCCTACATTAAGCATCCTATTGTGGGGGTTCCTCATTATAATTATAGTATATTATACCCCAAACCCTATTCTGGTTATTCAGGCCCCTATATTACATTAAGCAGGGAGGGGCTTCAGGTTCAGTGTTTGGGCACTCCTTGCCTTGAGAGGCTCTCAGTGAAGCGACTGGTTCGCATGCATTCCAACGAAGTGAAGGATGTTAGCGAGGCTGTCTCTCTTGAAGAAGGGTTCTATCAGGGTTGGGTACATGGTTTCAGGGTTTAGGGTTTAGGCTGCCTCTCTTGACTAAGGGTTCTATCACGGTTTTGTATTAATAAGGGTTCTATATCAGGGTTTTATATTAACAAAGGTTCTATCAGGGCTTTTATATTAATAAGGGTTCTATACAGGTTTTATGTTATGGGCACTGCAGAGGGTCTAGAGTTCAGGGGTTTATGCATGTTTCTACTTCAGGCATCTACAGTTTTTGCGTCTAGGGTTTAGGGCCTCCTTCGGTGCGGCAAGAAGGTGGGCCAAGAAGGATAGGCGCGGCAGTTCGACAGGGGCTCACTTATTGATTAGACTACGTAAGATGATCCGAGGTTGTGGTGTAAGAATTTTGTACAGGTCCTCCGGATTCGATAACTGAGACGCCGATGCTCATTTCCGGATCTCATAGTGTTTTTTTATCGATTTAGAATCCCAAATTAAATGACAAAAAAAAGAAGGGGAGCCTTGTTATAGGCAGAGCGCTGGGGGGCATGGGATTCATCGGAAAGCATAACCCATACTGTGCAAGCTTTTTAGCACACAGCCCCTGCAGACCACAGGCTCGCCGCTTTTCCTGGAAGCAGAAACCGCAAAGACACCCGATAGAGCCCCGAGCTGCCTTACCCGTTCCTTTTTGGGGGTTCATATGTAGAATCCTAAAAGGTAATCCCAAAAAGGAACCACTAAGGGGCCTATGGGTAAGCCCTACCTGGGAGTTTCCGAAGATTAGGGGTAGCTTATTTTCGGGGCCTTATAACAAGGATCCTACTATTTGGGGTACTATATTAGGGTCCCCTATTTTCGGAAACTCCCACCTATAGTCTCCAATGTAGTTATACTTTTTTGATTAACCATTTTTATGGCTAGGCTAGGATCCTATAATATATGAACGTGGTCAAAACAGGAACTACAACGGAGACTACAGGCACAACCTATAACCGGCTAACCTTGAACGCAGAACCAGCAGCCTCAGCAGCATAAACGCACCTGGTAATCCTAAACCGCAAAAGGAGCCGATGATTCAAACTACAGTAAACTCCAGAAAGTTGGAACATCAGTATCCTAAGTCCCTTATACAAAAGAGAAGGGAAATCCAGCACCAATCCTCCTAAACCCAAGTTCCAACTTTCTGGGGTTCACCGTAGACTGTCTACATTTTGGAGTAAAAGACCATCAGTTCCGAGTGCCGCACACATAGACCCCAGTTTCTGGTGAAAGTGCTTCTTCGAACCCAGGACCCTGTTTTCAAAGAGCTGCTTATTGTATTTGTGTAGGGCTTCGTAGGGTTTAGGTTGTGGGTTTAGGGTTTAGGTTTTGGGATTAGGGTTTGGGGCGACTGAGAAGTTAAGGCAATTTGAGCGTGGGTTTTCTTTGAGATGCTCGGTTGGGATAAGACCTCGGATGAGGACAAGGAAGTTCCATAGACATGTACATCCACCGGACGCCGGAGATAGTAAGGGTGCGAACACACCCACAGGCGCTCCAAAAACAAATTCAAGGGACTGCATCCAAACTTTTTTGTGTGAGGAAGGGCTGCGCGGCTGCGCCAATCTGCAACAAAACAGCTACGGGTTCCACCAGGTAAACCCTGCACCTTGGATGCACCTTGGAATCAACGTCCCACAACTCCTGCAACGCAGGCCTCAGCCGGTGATATCGTGGCGTTGGCAGGCATGGAGTGCGAATCCGGAGTAACCCGGCCTGATGGACTTCTGGCTTAATTCGCGGGCTCATGATGCCTCGAAGGGTTTGGGGTTTCTGCTTTTGGGGGGTTTCCGCAGGATTCGGGGTTTCGGAGTTGACAGAATACCAGGTGTAGAGTTTCATCTTTATGCGGAAGTTTGTGTTGCTGTGAGTTTGGAGGGTGAGGTGTGGGGTCACGGGCGCGTTTAGGCGGCCTGGCTTTGAGCTTAGGTTTCAGACGGCTTGGGCCCGAAGTCCTCAGACTACAAAACCATCAAAACCCTAAACCTGTATATCTCTACCTTAAACTACCAAACCCTACCTTTTTGTAGGTTCTTATTATGATCCTTAATATGGAAATTATAGGGACCCTACAAAAAAGTAGGTTTTGGTAGTAGGTTAAGGTAATTATTCGGGTTGTTTTAGGCAGGCTTTGGGCTCAGAACGAAAAGCGCCAAGGCCCTCTCGTGGTGCGGTTCCTCGGTGACCTTGCATGCTGAAGCGAAACGGAGCCCTCAAGCACACCTCTTGTCTCCATTGTAGTTCCTGTTTTGGTTCACCAAATTCATATTATGGGATCCCAGCCATAAAGAAGGTTAACCAAAAAGGAACTACAATGGAGACTATAGGTACACTCCGAATCAGCAACCTAGGTAAACCCCTGTAGAAACATCGAAACAAACCTTTAGGGTTTTGGGTCTAGGGGTTTAGGGTTACCGAAAAAAGCACGGGGTCCCTAACCCATGAAGACCCTATCACCCTATCCGGGACCCAGGAGAGGACCCAGCTCCAAACCTTAGCCTCATAAACCCTGCCCCTACAACCCTAACCCTTAAACCCTAAACCCCTAAACCCTAAACCCTAAACCTAAACATGGAACCCTTACAGGGAACCCGAAACAAAAAAGCCCTTAACATGACCCTTCTTAGGACCTCACGGGGCATCAAACCCTAAACCCCTAAACCCTAAACCCCTAAACCCTAAACCTGCAACCGTGGGCATCAAACACCGAGGTGACTTTCACCGATGGCAAGGCAAAAGTCACGCGCGGGGACTAAGATCCTCGGAACCCTTCCGTCACGTCTTTAGTGTTTCTTGGTTTCGGGAGTATAGGGATTTAGGGTTCAGGGTTTGTTGGTTGAGAGGCTTAGGGTTGGGGTTCAGCTGTTGACTTAGGCTTCTGAAAGTCTTCTGCAGAGTTTTGTAAGGGTTGGAGAAGGGTTTTTTCAGTAGGGTGTTGTACGGCTTTGCCAGTGTTTTTTTCATCAGCCTCTTATCAGCTTGTTGCAGGGTGCCTGCAAGGTTCAGCAGGGTTGTATGTGACTGGGAATTTAGGCCCGGGTTCGTTCTCAGGGATTCGATGTTGACGGGAGTTTCTTCAGGGCTACATGGGAGTTTCTGAAGGGTACAATCCGTTTGTGGGGGTTCCTACCATTTGGGACGCTGTGACACGGGTTCTATGGAAGCTCTGGGATGCTGCCGCCATAAATTCCCAAACAAGCAAAGTGGATTGTGGGTCCTGGCATATAGGGCCTATATTGACTTCCATTTATAACCACCTACAGCACCGAATTCCACCCGGAGCTTCGAAGCCGTAAGATCCTTAAAGACGTGAAGCAAGCCCCAGCGTTCAAACGACTCCACAAAAACACATTGTAACACTCTGCAACCCTGAACGTCCCCCCACAGCCACAAAGCTGAAGTCTTCCCATAGCATGACCCCCTAAACCCTAAACCCTAAACCCTAAACCCTAAACTAAACCCTAAACCCTAAACTAAACCCAAAACCCTAAACCCTAAACCCAAAAAAAACACCGAAACTGAACCCGAGGCCCCCCTTTACAGAGCCCCCCTCCCCTAAGCCCAAAAGAGCCCTGGACCTAAGCCCACGAGCCGCGGTCAAGGTGCAGCTCCATGTTCGTTCCCGACTCCGCCCCTCGCCTTCAGAGGGGGCTTTAGACTTAGGGCTTAGAGGGTTTTATAGGGCTTTAAAGGGGTTTATAGGGTTTTATAGGTTTTTATAGGGTTTGGCATTTGGATTTGGATTGGGTTCCGGGATGTTCAGGAAAATAGGACTCGGTTTTAGGGATTTTGCTTTAAATGGCAGGGGGTTGATATCTGTGGTTTGGGCAGATATCTGCCTGTGTGCTGGCGTACGACTATGGGGGACGGGTGCTGTCATTTGCTGATACCAGTATATTGAAGTGGGGCTTGTATTGGGGATCCACGTGAGTGCATGTAGGGAGCCTGTAGCAAATTCGTGAGTGTTCACTTCGGGCTTTGTCATGACGAGACGAGAAAACGAAACAATCCCTAAACCTTAATCCGTACATTCTAAGCCCTGCAACAAAATCCCGCATCACATGAAGGTACCCGGAACTTGTTGGATGTTCCGCCTACAGCTTAAGCTTCAAGGTTTAGGGGTTAGGGACTCTTCAGTGACTTCTGAAGGGTCTTAAGAGCTTGGTTGAAACCCCAAGGCAAAAAACTTAAACCCTACACCCTGGCTGTTTCGTAACACCCGCTATGGGCGGGGGGATCATCAGACACAAGGCCTACCCAGAGAGCCCAATACCCCTTAATGAAGGAATATAGCTGAAATCATAATATGAAGCCCTATATAGTTTAAGACATATTCCTTAATTAAGGGGTCTTGGGCTCTCGGGGTAAACCATCCTGCAATCGCTCCGGAGTGGCTAGGTTATTTAGGGGTGCAGGATACTCGTAATTTAGCTGCAACACCTCTTCGTGAGGCATAGCCCAGGTACCGTATCCAGCACATTATTTCTACCTCCTGCAGGTGATGTCGTTGTCTGTGACTGCATCGCGTGACGATCAAGCCCGGTTTCAGAAGGCTCTGGCTCAACGTTCGGCAATGCGTAGCGCTGCAAGAATCGTCTTTTGAACTTGGCTTTGGAGTTCCCAATAGTCGTATCCCAATTTTCCCCTGATGGTATCGATGTGATTTTATGCAGACGTTCCCCTACACCCTACTGCAAAGTATCGAGCCTGCGTAAGGCTTTGAGGGTGCAGTTGCCAGTGTTCCGGGACGGTCTTGCTGAATTACATTTGTTAATCCTTGGTCTCTTCACGCTATGACTCTCAGCACTCGTATGTCAACCCACAGACCATACTACGCAAGTCTTTTGGGCGGGTTTTGGCCGTAGGGCTGGAGACATTGATGCAGGAGACAGGAAGCGATAGTTGTCCCGGAGTCGAGAACCCTGATCAGCATTTAGCATCTGATGCCACAGCTGCACTTACTACCAGTGTTGCTCGGGCTCATCCAGAACCCAGTTGCTGCCATCAGCGGAGGGGCTTGACGACCCACCTCGGGGTCCCAACAACTCGTATGGACCTTCAGCTTTGGGATTTGAGGTTAGGTTCAAAGGACCCCTAAACCCCAACCCCCAGCCCAACAAAAACAACTGTAGGCCTGCAGGCTTGCCTTGGACCCAGACCTTCCAATATCCCTTAATTCAGGAATGTATGTTAGATCGTGTTAAGATCCTATTTTGATTTAAGGTGCATTCCTTCATTAAGGAATATTGAAAGATTTGGGTGGGGTTTTGGGCATGACGAAGCCCGGGCAGGCCCTGCGACGCTTCCAGCGCCCGGGTCCCGGATTATTTTTTTCTCTCCCGCTTTCTGTCTCTCTTCTCTCTTCTCTCCTTCTCTCTCCCTCCTCTCTCTCTCTCTCTTTCTCGCTCTCTCTCTCTCTCTCTCTTTCTCTCTCTCTCTCTCTCTCTGTCTCTCTCTCTCGCTCTCTCTCTTTCGCTCTCTCGCTCGCTCTCTCTCTCTCTCTCTCTCCTCGCTCGCTCTCTCTCTCTCTCTTTGTCTCGCTCTCTCTCTCTCTCTCGCTCTCTCTCTCTTCCCCTCGCTTTCTCTCTCTATATATCTCTCTCTCTCTCTCTCACTCTCTTGCTCTCGCCCTTGCTCTCTCTCCCTCTCTCTCTCTCTCTATCTCTCCTTGCTCTCTCTCTTGATTTGCCTCTCTTTCCCTGTGACACACTCTCTCTCTCTCTCTCACTCTCTCTCTCTCTCGCTGGCTCACTCGCCCTGTCACTCACTCACGCACTTTCTCTCTGTCTCTACCATTTGGACAGACTGTGTGTGAGGGCGTTCATGCAGGGTTTTTCTTGTGTTGGCATCTGATTCTTGCCCTAGGCGTCGAAGTTTTCGGGGTGGCCCTCAAAACCGATGGCCAGAGATCTCAAGCTAAAGGAATATCAGGGCTTGGCGTAAGCCCCGAACCTGCATTGTGCTTAGGGCTCAGGATTGAAGCTTTGCTCTGTAGGCTATGCAAGAATCGTTCAGAAATACAAGAGAATTGATTGAACTATGAGTCTCATTTAAAACCTTTGGGATGCTTAAGCAAATCCTACAGAACGAAACCCCTAAACCCCCACTCCTCGAAAGCGAAGCCTCTAAACCCCACAGAACCCTTACATACAGCAGTTGTAGTACCCCCGTAGTATAGTCCCCCATTTTAGCAGGCCCTAAACCCTAAAACCCTACACCTCGACCCTAAACCCTACAACCCTAGACCCTAAACCCTAAAACCCTAAACCGAAATCCTAATCCCTAGCACATCATGGCAGCCCTAAGCTCGAAATCCTACAGATCTTCAGGCGAGGATCCCACCTTCCGCGTGGAGCAGAAGCAGGACACGCCAGACCCTCAGTTTGTAGGGCTTCCTTAACCCACCAGAACCTACTTTTTTGTAGGGTCCCTAGAAATTCCACAATAGGGTAACCTACTTTTTTGTAGGGTCCCTAGAAATTCCATAAATAGGGTCGTTAATAGGAACCTAAAGAAAGTAGGTTTTGTTAGGTTAAGGTTAGGCTTATGGGCCCCGATTTTGGGGTTAGGGTTTAGGGGTTTGGGGGTTTACAAAAAAATTTTAAAAAAATTATGTTGTAATGTACGCCAAAACCCCTCTTCAAATCATTAAGGCCCCTATAGTAGCAGGAGGGTTTAGGGTTTCGGGGTTTTGTGGTTTTTAGGGCTTAGGCTTCGGAGTTGGGGTATGTGGTTTTTGGGAGTTGGGGGTTTTACAAAGGGCTTTGGATTTAGAGTCTAGGGTTCAAGAGAATTTTGTCTGACAATTGGGGTTTTACATGGGGTCTATGGGTGATAGGATAGGGGCTCATTGATTAATAATATAGAGCCCTTCGAAAGCTTGTGTTACAAGTATCCTAGAATTCAAGGAAAATTTGGTTCGATGGGGTTGGCCGGTGCTCCAACTACCCAGTATTCTAGATAAACCCTGTGCCCAAAGGGGTCCTGAACCGTTTTGCTTTTCACCGGGATGGGGTCGATGCCGTTATCGTCCCAGGGGACTTAGCAAGTAGGTCATAAGTAGGGTTATAAGTACCCTAATTATAATTATAACCCTACATATAACTTACTAAGTCCCCTGGGCCTCTAAGTACCCCCAAATCCCCCAATGCCAGGACCGCTGGCTCTTGTCCATGGCCCCTACACCCCAAGAGTCAAGGAAGCACCATCATAGCCAGACTAGGTTCCCCAGTATATAGTACCCTTTTGCACTTTTTTCGTGTTCCCTTATTAATTAAACCAAATAGTAGGAACACCGGTACCCTTATGATTAAGGGGCTACTTAGGAACCTAGCACATAGAGCCCGTTAAGGACGCAGTAAGGACGCCTATTCTGCTCCCTCCAGGCCCCGAGGTCCAGGGATGAGCTCCTTCACAGAAGCACTTTACAGGGTCATAGTAACCCTACACCCTTATTTGAAAGCAGCTACTGTGAGCCCAATAGCAACCGTAAAGGAAAGCCCGAAAGTCAAGGAATGAGACCATCATCTCTGGCATGGGAGAGCTCCACTTGGAGGCAAAATTGCCTGAGAACTCGCTGTTTAGGGTTTGGGTCTTTTGTGCTATGTTTTGTTCCTACCTCTGCTTGTATAGGAGGTGGTGTATGTATACATTCAGTCATGTCTTTGGAAGCTTCCTTCTCATTTGCATGTACAGTTCTTTCCTTGTGGATGGTTGCAAGTCACCGAAGGGTTGGAAAATAGTCGCAAGGCTCTCTGGGGTCCATGTACCTGGGGTCGTGTATGGCTTTGATTGCAGGTTCGGGTGCAGCAGTAGAGGATAGTAGAGGTATAGAGTGCTCGGGCTTGGAGTGGAAGATCTTTGGCATAAGGTTTGCTATTTCACAATGTAGCTTAAGGACATCCTGGTTAGGGTAGGTTGGTGGCAGAGGGATGGAGGCATTCCACAAGCAAGCTGCAGTTGGTGTAGGGTAGAGCTAACGAACGTTGCGAATGCAGTTGGAGTAGGACGGAGTCAGTTAACAAAGCTCCCAAAAGCCCTTCCGAAAACATTATGAAAGATGCAAAAAAACACTTGTCTCAGATGTCGCAACTCTCGGAAGAACTCCTAGAGCCCTTAACCCCAAACCCCGGGCCCCGAACCCTGAACCATAAGTCTTCACCGTCCCTGCACCTGAAGCCCTCAGTCAACCCCCAAACCCGAATGTGCACTCTTTATACTTGAGCCCGCACTTCAAGAGTGAAATCTTGGAGCCTAAACCCTAAACCGAACCCCAGGGAATACGAGGCCTCAGCCACAAGAACTTCGCCCACGACTCTAAGCCTTGAAGTCACGCATCATCGACAGGGAGTTTAGGGGCTTCAGCGCTTTATCAGAGTCTTGGGTCCCTAAACCCTAAACTCTAAACCTTTTTTCGTTCATAATAAGTCTATGGAGTCATGGAGAATCGAATAACTCACAGGCGACTCTTAAGATAGTTAGATTTTATGCCGGCCCTAAACCCTAAACCCCATTTCAAACCACTCACCGTGTAGCGGAGGTCTACTGCGAGCGCATGCGCCGTGAGTTCAAGGCTAATCTACGAGTATGAGGGTTCTTGAGCGTTTTCTCAAGGGCACTGTAAGGGTTTCTATAAGGAAGTGTATACGGTTTCTGTGGGGGTATTCTGAAGCTACTACAGAGTTTTAGGGCTTGGGATTGAATAGTTTAGGGTTTAAGGCGTACTAGGACGACGGGTGTCGGGTTCTGTTGTTCTCGGGCTGAATCAGACTATTGAAGTTTAGAGTGTTTGATTTCTGCATCTCGGAAGGTTTATGGCTCAATTGTGCCAGTAACTCTCTTACAGGTCTTAGGGGTGAGATGCAGTGGTGGAGGAGTTGCAGCTATAGCTGGTAGCTGTCTTATCTGCCAAGGTTATAGTTACCAAGGTCCTATGAACCTATAACCAGGCCATGCGTGTAGGTACAGCCAGACTGGGGCCACCCTGAGCCGCTAACTATGCCAAATCCCCGTGACGCAGAAATCCAAAAAAAACAACACCCAAACCCTAAAGCCCATACAGTACGTAGTGCTTGCTTATGGACTTTAGACCCCAAGGTAGGTAAATTTTGTGTACTTGGAGTCTTAGGGTTGAGCCAGCCAGGATTGGGCCCATACACTCGGATTTCGGTTTTAGGGGTTGTGGGTTTTTTTCGGGGTTGCTGAGGTTGTCCTCTGCTTCTCGCTTCTCAAAGGATGTAGATGGTTGTCAAAATTATGGTACCTTTTTGGGTCCCTATTAGAATACGACACCTATTAATTATTTAGGGTACCCCAAAAGGGACCTTGATTTTGACAACTACCCATGTGTGTAAGCTTTTGATGGGCTGCTACGGCGAAGATCCCGGACCAGTAGTTCACGGTGATACAGCAAGCGAAGCAATCTGGAGACTGGAGAAACTCAGTAGAGCGAAGATGAATGACCGAATGACCTAGGCCATGTAATTATGCTTGTAAAGGTGTGGGGTTCAAGGCCGGGAACGTAGACAAAGAGCTATCCGATCCTCTCCCGCAGAAGATGGTAATCACTGTTGAGCCGTTTGGAGTTTTGACAGACAACGAACTGCGCGAGTTTACGAGGGACTTTCAGAAAATGCGGGACCCTGATGCAGAGCCTCAGTTGCAGGATCCTTAGTCAGGTGAGCCCCCCCTTTACACATTGGACACACCATCTTTTCAGAAGCCTTTCCTGTATCCGAAAAAACCTAATTTTGTAAGGTTTTACAAGAGGAAATCATACTGAGGAACCCAAAAGCAGCTAGGTTTTGGTAGGTTCTTAACATGGCGCCCACCGCCGCAGCTTTTCATTCAGCCTCAAGGAAGGTTCTGCCCCCACGGTGCTGTGGAAACCACGGGGGTGCTAAAGGGGGCTTGAACAATTCCCAAGGTTTTTCCCTCAGAGTTCCTTATTGTAACTTATGAATGGATATACTATAATATACCCCAGCACTCCACCATGACTATGATGAAGGCCCCAATATAACCTAAAGTAAACTCAAAAGGTGCTTTTGTTGTTCTAGAAGGACTCTGAGAAGGGCTCTGCCAGGGATGTCTAGGAGATCTACATTGTGGATATTCTGGAATGTGGGTATGGTCCCTCGACCTTGCGGCGTAGAATGCAAAATGTGTCGATCAACAGTACGGGTAGCCCCGCTTCACGGGTACCCCCGTTCCGAAGATCCCGCAGCAACCGATAATCTTGTAGCCCTCAGAATGCCCCAAGGTGCTGTCCTGAAATAGAAGCCTCAAAAATTAGACTAGGGCTTGGGGGCTGCTGTGCGAAGAGTATAAAAGTGTCTTAGGGACCGTTACTACACGTTTAGCTTAAGGTGCTGAAATCCAGAAGTAAAAAAGCTAAAGCCGAAATCCCACACCACAAACATCACACCCCAAACGACTTACACTTTAAACGCTAGTTTCCGAAAATTAGGGGTACCTTGTTTTGGGGTCCTTATAATAAGGATCCTATTATTTAGGGTACTATATTAGGGTCCCCTATTTTCGGAAACCCCCAAAAAGTACCTGCCATGACTCACCGAGCCATGGGCGGATGAAGTCACCAACTGCGGGCACGCTGCCGCAATGCGACGACGCATCGCCCACGGACCAGTGGCTTCAGGCGACTGGGGTTGAGTTTAGAGAAGCCAACACTTCTTCGAGAACATGAGGTTTCTTATATTAGCAATACGGGATTAGGGTTTCCCTAATACGGTTCCGAGACCCAACTGCTCCGCATTGTGCTTGCAAGCACGAAGCCCCTTATAAAACCCTAAACCTTGAAGCCCCACAGCCAAAACCCAATGCACAACAACCTCAATGCCTGAAAGCACAGTACCCCTTAACTTGTCTAACAACCCACGGCCCGACAAACTGACTTGGACCTTTCGAGTCACCCCCAAGGACTTCTTGGAGTGTAGGCTGTGTATTTAGAAGCCTACACTATGACCAATTTGTTATTTCCTCGGTCCTAGGGCCCTTTACCATGATTATACTATAGAGGAGCCCAAAGCCCTATTCTAATTATCAGGGCCCTTAAATTAATCCTCCAAAGCCAGATAAAACCGTTAACTCCCAACAACCTCCAAAGCCCTAAGCTTCCCAAATTCCGAAACCCGCACGCCCTAACCGCCCCAGCTCCCCAAACTCACCAAGTCCCGCGCCTCCCCAAATCACGAGTCTTCCAAAATGGGAGTAGGGGGGGCCTTATAATAAGGATCCTACTATTTAGGGTACTATATTAGGGTCCCCTGTTTTCGGAAACTCCCAAAATCGTGTCTCTTCAGCTGTTCGTACCTTGGGGGTTTCGGTTAAATCCTAAACCATAAACCCTGAACGCATGCCAGGACCCTTATATCATCTTTGCTGAGCATTAGGTGGAGCAAGTTTTGCGGCCCTTGAGCGTTCAGTATGGTTTCGGCTAATAAAGGGGCCTTAATAATTACCTATACTATTTTGGGGGTTCTTTATTATAGCTATAGCTATTTATTAAGGCACCTACTATAGTATGGTTCAGAGTTCTGTGTTTAGGTTTGAGTGGGGCGATAGAGTTAAAGTTTTATGTTGCGGCTTCAAGGTCATTATGTTGGGTGTTCCCAGAGCCTCCAAAACTCCTAAATTAAGGAATATATACCCTAAATTATAATAGGATCCCTAATATGATTTAAGGGGTTTTGGAGGCTCTGGTGTTCTTGCCTCCTCTGCGTTTCGGCCTTCGGGCCTGCATTGTCAACGCTTCATCGAGGCTACTTCTAAGTTAGGGTTTAGGGTTTGGGGTTTAGGGTTTTTAGGGCTTAGGGTTTAGGATTTGGGGTTTAGGGTCTATCGGGTTTAGGGTTTAGGCATCTGCCTGCCCAACTTCAGCATAGGGAAACTGCAAGTTACTATACGTGTTTGAGCAAGCAGTAGATAGTTTCCCCTTGTAGTTCCTATCTGGCAATAATATCTGCAATTTCCCCGACTTCAGGGTGCGTTGGAGCCGGAAGCAGTGTCCTTTTACCCACACGGAGACCAATCCGATGGAGCAGTTTCTAATTTGAACAGCACTCGTGCTTTCAGTTAATCCAGTCTTGACTTCGGGATCATGCAACTAGTATCCCTTGATGGCCTTCTTTGAATTGTACATACATTTATACATCTATGTATATACACACACACATATATATATATATATATATTATAAATAATTTTATATATATATACACAGACCAAAATCTTCTACCCATTAAAGCCCATATATTCCAGCAAGGTGAGGGCCAGGGGGCTAAAACCTGGAGTCTCAAAGCCGGTAGAGTTGCAGAAACTTAAACCTTGAATCCTTATCCCTTATCCGAAGGGTCCGAACAGAACTTAGGGCTTCTATGTATATGGTAGCAGCTCAGGTTAGTCAGGTAGCACCGCAAACAGTCATTCCGGAATTATACCAGGGAGCCAAGTTACTAAACCCTAAACCTTAAACCCGATACAACATGGAACAAAGAGAAGCCTAGGATCTTGTGAACGACTGCGAAGAGCAGATGGGAGTGCTGGGCTCAGACGAGGATCAGAAAAGCGTGTCACAAGGGTTCACCCCTAAGGTTTTACTTTGCCAAAAATCCCAAATAGTAGAATGTAGGGTTTCTATATATGGAACTAGTAAGGGTCCAAAGTACCTATATAGTAGAATGTAGGGTTTCTATATATTACATGGAACTAGTATTATGATTTGGGGAAGTATCCCCCAAAACAGTACATAGGACCCTTTGGGTATACCCGAGGCCCGAGGCCCCTGGGCCCCTAAACCCCACTGGCTCTGTAAGGTTCATCCTTAGTGTTTAGGGTTTAGGGTTTAGTTTACAGTAGGGCTAGCAAAGTGTAGTAGGGGCCCGTCGCAGTGGTACGCGAATGGGTGCAACGATGCGATCGGGAAGTCATTCGAACGCGTGTGTGGTCGTGAAGCTGTCAAGCACGAACATGACAACGGCGATGACCTGTGGCAACGTATGTGGCCGCACGTCAACTCGATGAGCGACGCCATAGTGCTCAACAGACTTGCACGCTGGTGCGGTCACTCAGGAAATGATCAAAAAATCCTGCTGGGTAGAGGCTGGGGCGAGTATTTACCAGCCTTCGTGGATGAGAAAGTCCATTTCGAAAGGGCAAACGGGGTAGCGCACGGCAGGTCGACGCTCAAACTGCAACCCGGCCGAACCCTGAATGGCGAGGTTCCTGAGTAGTACCCTTTTGCCCTTTTTAGTTTGGGGTAGGAAAAAGGGTACCCTTATTACAAAGGGGCTACTCAGGAACCTAGACGGAGAACAGTCCAGCGTGCTAGGGTTTAGATGCCTTTGACTCACGAATATCCTTGGAGGGTAAAGGGACGAAACTTCTCCTAATGGCACCAAGTATCCGTACTTCGGTTTCAAAGTTACCTCGGACTTGCCCGGGGCAGTAGTTGCGATGTTTTGCACAATCAGATTGGGCTCGGCTTGCATGATAGCAGAGTTTATTCAGCTGAGGATGGTTGCCAGGTGTTGTTTTTGTTGTCTGTTTGGTTTCGAAAGGGTCGCCAAAAACTAATCACAGCCAATGATTAGGTACTTCGGTTTGGGATAGTAGGCTGGTATGTGGTGGAGAAAAAGTGGCTGGATGGTCAAAGAAGTGGCAATAAAGCTGACGAGTTGTGGAGTTGTCTCTTACTTTCGAGCTAAGATCACTGTTGCACAAAGATGCTGCCCAAATGACACGCTTGCCGTCGATCGTACTGTGCAGACTCCCCAACCAGGCGAGGTTGCTCTAGCTGTTGCGACAGAGCTTCACGAAGGCGTAGTACGGTGATGCCGTAAATAAGGACCCCAGTATGCGCCACTCGGACCTTCAATCCCCGACAGCTCAACGGCTCTCTCAAACCTGCACCCTTTGCCCTAACCGCCATTCTCCTAAAAGAGCCCCAAAATCCCTAATCGAGCCCCTGCACGAACCCCCCAGTCGCTCTTAGAGTCTTCAAAACCCTAAACTCTAAACCTTAAACCCTGAACCATATACACCCTAAACCATATATACCCAAACCATACATACCTTAAACCCTACATACCCTAAACCATACATACCCTGAACCCTCAACCCTAACCCAAAGGGTCCTATGTGCTGTCATGGAGGATACTTCCCCAAATCATAATAGTATTTCCTTATATAGAAACCCTACATTCTACTATATAGGTACTTTGGACCCTTTGGGTAATGCAATGTCTCAGACTGGGAGCTGGCTCCCATGGCTGCGTTCGCGCTTGGGCTTCGACCTCTCGCCGCATCCCTGTTTGCACCAAGATGGCGTTTGAGGCAAGGAATGTGGGGGCCTTAATAATTAGAATAGGGTTCCTTAAAGGGGTCTACAAGAGATCTATACATAAGGATACTATAATATAGGGGCCTTAGTAATTAGAATAGGGTTTTGAGGTATAGTATACTATAGTCATAGGTGTAATAAGGTACCCTAAACTTAGAAGGCCCAACAAGGTGGCTTATAACAACTGTAGAATATATCCCAAAGCCCAGTTCCAATGATTAATGCCCTAATATTAGGGTTTAGGGTTTAGGGTATTTTTTTCGAGAGTGTTTCGTTCTGCTCGGCCTGATTCCCAAGGCCACTTTGTGAACCCAATGTCTAGTGGTCGAGCGAAGGACCTGTGAGTGTTGGGAGGTATTGAAGACCCATGAGAGGAAGCTAGACAGGTAAGTCAATCTTACACCCTACATGCTACTACATCGACCTTACATGTGTGCAACCGTACTAGAGTAAGAACCAAAGCACATGCACTAGAGCAAACAGACTCTCCGGGTCTAAAAACATATTCTCCGAGTCCACGTGAGCCCAAATGCTTCATGTAGTATGGTATATATGTCACTCACACTTGATACTCGGGTCCTTGGACCCGCAGTGCAAATCCCAAATCCCCCCAGACCCTTACCTAGAAGTAGAGTAGGTAACCTTTCACCTTTTTGGGGTAGTAGAACCCCTGTAGAATCCTTGTATTATGAGAAAGGTTAACCTTTAGTTCCCCGTGATACCCGACAAGTAGGCTTAAGAGCACTCAAACCCGAACCCCCGAGTCCCAATACCAAAGATTCTCAGCCCTTACGGCCTGACGGCCAGGGTATCAACCACGGATCCCAGAAAGCGTGGCAAGACCCTACCTTAACCCTGAATAACCTACCTTGCTAGGGTTCCTTATTATGATCTCCTTATGTGAGTCCTTAAAAAAGGTAGGTTATTCCGGGTTAAGGTTTTGCCTAACACCCTAAAGCCTTAAGCCAAATACCTCAACCCAATAGCATTTCTGGGTCCCAGGAAGTGGCAAGATTTACCTGAAAGTGACGAGCCCGAGGTCGCATCGGTTTTGAAGGATGTGTTCAGCATATGGTGAACCCAGGAAAGTTTAAAGTTAGAACATGGATTTAAGATGATTGGTGCTGAGGTTCCCAATAGTTACCTTAAGGGCATGAGGATAGCGATGTTCCAGCTTTCTGGCTTCTGCTGTAGTCCTTGGTACCTTTAGGGTTTACCTTAAACCCTAAACCCCTACTGTAAACCCTAAACCCCTACCTTAACCCTGAAGAACCTACCTTTTTAAGGACTTACATAAGGAAAGCAAAATAAGGAACCCTAAAAAGGTAGGTTCTTCAGGGTTAAGGTAGGGTCCAGCCTGGGGTCTAAGATTTTTTGCGTTGGCTTCGTGTTTTGGTTTCATGGTTTAAAGGGCCGTTTTCGGCATGTTATGATAACTTTAGGACTTGCATGGCGCTGAAGGTTCAGAAAGTTTCGGATTTGGCGTGTTAGGGGTGTTAGGGTTTAGGGCTCTAGGTTCAGAAGGCTTCTGGCTCTGTGCCTGGAGGCTTAGGAATTTCAGGGCCTGCCAGATTTCATGACTTTCTATTCAGCTTTCGGGAACTTCCGGGAAACAATCAGAGTTTAGGGCTTCGAGTTTCGAGACGGGTTGCAGGGGAATTGATGCCAACCGTCAATGATGAAGCCTGTGTGACGACCTGAAGATTTTTTGGGGCCGTTGGCGATCTCTTGGAAGCCTTTGGGGACTGAAAATCAGGGTTTAGGGTTTAGGGCTAGGGTGCGCAATCCAAAGACCCACAGTTTCGGGACGGAAGCTCGAAGGCGATTTGGCTGGGGCGGGGGCTTTGAAAGGGAGTTCGTGTTGACGAGGTCGTGACATGTCCCCTTCTGGCTCCGTGCCCGCTGCTCGAAGCCTCTTGAATGAATTCATTCCCCAAGATTTCGTATGGAATGTCGCAGCACTGTCGAAAATTTCACGATTCAGAACTTCAGGGGTATAAGTACGTCTATCATGCAGCAGATGTTTCGTCTCTTTGGACGCGGGAAGACCACAACTGCTGATTCGATATTGATTCTCATCCACAAACCTATTATGCATGAAATCTCCTGAGCCCACCGAGCTATCGGGTGATTGAGGTAGGGAGTTTGGGGTGTTGAGGATGTGTGATTGAAGCACCTAAATGCAACAGATGAGAACTGCCAGCTGCCAGTGGTTGAACAGGTTGGAGAATGCATCTCATACCCTAAACCCGAACCCCTAAACCCTAACCTCTAAACCCTAAACCCTAAACCCTAACCCCTAAACCCTAACCGCTGAACCCTTAAACCCTACACCTCTGCCCTCCCTAATTGTGACAGACAGATCCCAGGCCACAAGGGCCAATCCCCGAGCCGCAAGCACGCAACCCCATACGATAGTATGAAAGCTTCCCCAAAGGGTCCAAGTAATAATATATAGTCTAGTAGAGTAAAGTATAGTAAACTATAGTATAGTATAGTACAGTATTGTATATACTATGTACTGTTGGGGCTCAAATACCTACTAAGCACCTACTATCATGGTACTTGGAAACTTTTGGCTTCCAGAAGACCCAAGCCCCAAACTGCCGAGGTCGGGCAAGAGGATGCGCAAGAGTGCTCCTTCCTCCTGCAGGGGAAGGCAGAAGTGTATACCACCCAAAGGCCCTAAACCCCAAAGCCTTCTAGGGTTTAGGGTTTAGGGTTTAGGATGCCCCCCAAACCTTCAACCCAAAGCCCTCTTTCAGGCAGCCTCAAACTTATTGCTCAAGGATTGAGGCCGAGGGTCTATAATCAGGGAACTCTTAACGGAACCTTCAAGAGAACCCTTAAAGGAACCCTTAAGGGAACCCTTGAAAGAACCCTTATAGGGCTTGGCTTGTAAGATTTAGGATCTACTACCCTTCCTTTCTCCCCCGGCTCTTTAGGCCTGAAATCCTAAAGCACAGAATCCTCAAGCACTATAGTCCTATAGTGCGGTGTCCTCAGAACATCCCTTAAAGGAGCCCTTGGAGTAACCCTTATCCCTTAAAGGAACGCTTGGAGTAACCCTTATCCCTTAAGGGAACGCTTGGAGTAACCCTTATCCCTTAAGGGAACCCTCGGAGTAACCCTTATCCCTTAAAGGAACCCATGGAGTAACCCTTAAAGGAACCCTTAAAGGAACCCGAAACCGAAGAGGTTGGCCCCGATGGGGAGCGGCCGCGATGTGCTTTGGTGACCCTGGACCTACAGCGGGGCAGCTCCTTGAGGCCCCCCTCTTTTAGGGTTTAGGGTTTTAGGGTTTAGGGTTTAGAGTCTTCCGGATGTCCTATGTACCCATAGGCCCCATGGTAGTTCCTGTTAGGGGTTCATATTTAGAATTCTATAAGGTAATCCCAAAAAGGAACTACTGTGGGGCCTGTGGGTAGGGTCCCGGGGCTCAAAATAGCGCAAAAAAGCCTTATGTATAAGTATGGCCTTTGGGCCCAAAAGTCTGGATTTTCAGAGCCCTAGAGGGAGGGGCTGCGAGTATATTTTCATAACGGTTTAGGGATATGGGAGTGTGGGGCTTTAGGGTTTTGTGGAGATGTATATGTCGGTTCTAGCAGTGGCCTTCTTGCATCTTACGGGGGCAACCTGCGCTTAAATCTCAGATTTACAAAGCTACACATCCCCAAACCTAAGAGCCCCTGAGCCCCTAAACCCTGAAATCCTAAACCCTGAATCCCTAAATCCTGAAACCTTAAACCCTAAACCCCGAAACCCTGAAACCCTAAAACCTTAAACCTCAAGACCTAAACGAAACGCAGCCCTGCCAGGCGAGTGCAGGATGTTGTTGGTGAGAGCAGCCAGTCTTGCCCCTACTGCCAGGACTTGCCGGCGCCAGGGGGNCACCCTAAAACTCCACACCCCCGACCAACTCCCACGCCCGCCCCGCACTGGTGTGGGTTTGTTTGGTGTTGGTGAGTCCCCCTCCCCCTCCCCTCGTTCCGGTTGTGGGGGGGGGGGGGGGGGGGGGGGGGGGTTAGGGTGTAGAGTTTGGGGTTTAGGAAACGCCCCAAACCCTAAAGACCCTAGTCCAACATAACCCTCAACCCCTAAACCCCTTAACCCCTAAACCCTAAAGTCCTAACCCCACCAGCCGGGTGGATCTTCTTGGGGCCATGGCCGGGGCACTGGGTGCTGAGGTCTTGTACAGGTAGCACTTAAGACTGTCTACATCCGACCTGACCATATGGGTGTTTCCGAAAATTTGGGGGGGGGGGGGGGGGGGGGGCACCTTATTTTGGGGTCCTGATAATACATCCTACCCTTGGTTCCTGAGTAGTGCCCTTTTGCCCTTTTGATTTTGGGGGTTTCCTTTTAATAAAGTTGAACCTTAGGAAAAAGGGCACACTTAATTTCAAAGTGTTACCGGGGAACCTAGTACCTGACCATACAGACCCCGAGACGACGGTAGGGTTGTATGGTAGGGCCATGTCGCATTCAAAGTGTATCGGGCCATCGTGCTCCAAAGACTGCAGCTACACACTCTGGGGGCTACCATAGTAATTAATACTATAGTACGTCCTTCCATAGCAATACTATAGTAATACGATGTTAATACCGTAGTACTACTATAGTATTTAAAACTATGGTGTTGCTATATTAATGCCATAGTACTACCACGAAAAGCGAATCGACAACGGTAGGAGCAGCTGGAGACCCACTGCGCCTCCTTCCTGCGCGCGGGGCAGCGCCTTGTCCTCTTCTTCAAGGATCAGGCGCCGGTGCCGGGGGGGGGGGGGGGCCTGCTCTGGAGGGCCCAAAGGGTCCAAGTAACAGTATAGTAGAGTATGGTATGGTATGGTATAGCATAGTATATACCATGCACTTTTGGGGCCCAAATATCTACTAAGTACCTACAACAGTTGTACTTGGACCCTTCGAGGGGGGTGTCAGCTATTTTGTTTGTGGGACAGACAGAAAGTAGTTGGGCGGTCTCGGCTCAGGGTATCTAGGCTTCGCAGGGTTCAGCTCGGTGTTTGGAGCTTGGGGCTGTTGGTTTGGGTGTTTTCGGTGACGTGTGTTTGCGTGAGCTCTGGCCTTTGCCCCAAAGTCTGCTCCCGGAATCCCGAATCCAAACTCCATCAGCTTTGCGCATGGTGTTGCTCTGATGATTGTAGTCTAACAGGCTCTCACGCGTAGATAGCCTTCTTGGATAATCTCATGAACGTAACGTAAGCGATAAGAAGACACAGCTGCATTTGAGGGCCCGTGGCAGTTCCCAACCGATTCTCGAATTCGGGGTGCTTGTTTGTAAACCTACGAGGCCTCAGTAGTGTTGTCTGCGAGAAAGTGCTGCCTAGATGAGAAGCTCTGAGTATGTTGCTCTACATATTCCTTGTGGCATGAGATTTTCTCTCTTGGCGTCCCCGAGCAGAAAAGATCCTGCATCCCCTTAAGCATCATTTCTAGACAGCTGACATGCCGAAAAGATTCGCTTCTGCTCCTACAACTGTATCATGTACTGTCCTCACGTCCGGGCTAAGCGTGTAAGTGCAACCTCCTACCCGTTCTCGTCCGTTAATCAATATCCCGAAAGAGCTTTGTGACTTTTCCCCTAAACCCCATTCCAACTCTTCCAGGATGTGTCGCGGCTGAAGTGCGTGGAGTGTAGCTTGGCCCATTTCAATTAAAGCTGGTACCCTTTATACAGGCCTTTCGGTCATTAGCAATGAATTTTCCATCTAACACAGGTAGTGGGCGACATAGTAGAGTCGCCTCAAACCTTAGAACCTTAAAGCCCTATCTGTTTTTTAGTTATAGGGCTCCAGGTTTTGGACTGTAAGGGTCGTATTCAACCCGGCAGTAGAATAAGCAACCCCCGATTTGCAGCAACCTTCAAGACCTTAGGTCACCGAGCATGCCTGAAACTTTTGGACAGGTGTGTGTGTGTGTGTGGGTGGGTGTGTGGGTGTGTGGGTGTGTGGGTGTGTGGGTGTGTGGGTGTGTGGGTGTGTGGGTGTGTGGGTNGTGGGGGGTGGGGGTGGGGGTGGGGGTGGGGGTGGGTGTGGGAGCCTAGACCCAAAGGCCCCAAACTCTAAACTCCCAAAGGCCCTAAACTTTAAACCCTCAAGATTAAGATCCTGAAGCCCCCTGCAAACCATAAGTCCCTAAACACCGAAAGCCCCCTGAAATCCTAGAGCTTGGATGCCTGAAGCCCCAGCTCCGTCTGGGGTAACCTTGACACATCTTTGCAAATCACTTACCCACAGGGTCCAAAGTCACTATACAGTAGAATGTAGGGGTTTCCATTTTTGGAATTACTATAATGTTTTGGGGAAGTATGCCCCATAACAGTTCCTAGGACTCTTTGGGTTACAGGACTTATACAAACAGGGCTCCTTGAACCCCTGCGCCACTGGACCCAGAGATCCACCGACCCTTTGAGTAATGAAGACAAAGTTCCCTAAACCCCGAATCGAAACCCCTCAACCTTATGATCCCAGGGTTTAGGATTTACCATTTAGGGTTGAGGGGGGATCGGGCCTCTTACTAAGACGTGCTAGAGTCCTTCCTACACCCTGAACCCCAAAAAACCCTACACCTAAACCCAAACCCTAAACCCTAAACCCTAACGTCTCGGATCCTTTGAGGCAAAAGCAAATGGTACTTGCCCAGGGAGGCTCTGAGTTCCATCCCGGCGACCTGGCCTCGCTTTCAGGTCAGCGACGGGGCCTAAATAGGGTTTAGGGTTAGGGTTCTAGGGCTTTAGGGTTTAGGGTGTAGGCTAAAGAGTTGTTCGTCTACTTGGGGTGCGAAGGAAACAGCAACTACGTAGGTGGTTGGCTTTGGGGCAGTAGTACTGCGGGTTAGTCTCTGAATTTCGGGTAGAATATGATCATTTGGTAATCGGATGCATGAGAATTTATTACACTGTGATTTAGGGTGTAGGGGTTGTGAGAATAAAGGCGGGTAGATTAGGCTTTAGGGTTTCGGAAAGTTGAGGGTGCCACATGCCGGTGAAGAGCGTCTGGAGCCTAGATGATCTCAGTGTTTGGCCGGATACCGCAAACCTTTATCCACAAGCCCTAAATCTTGACTATTGCCAGCTTACATTCTTCAACTATCATAACCACGATGGACTATTTGGAGTCTGAGAGCCATCCGGAGGCTTAGGGATTGCTAGTGCAGATACCCACCCTCAATTCAAAGAGAAACCCTGAGTTTCAAACAAAGATCCATGGTGAACAAGGTCCATGGGGAACCTGAGTTACTAATGTAGGAACCTGATTAAGAAACCTTGGGCCTCTAGCCCCAAAATAGTAGGATTCATCTAAGCATCCCTCATAAAGGCCCAAGGTTTCTTAATCAGGTTCCTACATTAGTTGACATCTACTGTAAACTCTTACAGCCCGAAGCCTTACGTCCCAAACCCCGAACCCTTCCCTAGTAGTAGAGTAGGTAACCTTTAACCTTTTTGGGGTAGTAGAAACCCTATATAATCCTTATGTTCTGAAAAAGGTTAACCTTTAGTTCCCCATGATACGCGACAAGTAGGCTTAATTACCTTTGAAGCCTTGGGTTCTAAAACTAAAGCCGTCTTGGTCCACACAGCCGAAGGCCGGTGTAAATTGCAGCCTACAGACCCAAATCCTAGGCATTAGGATGGGGGATAGTTCCGCAACTCATAATAGTAACTCCTAACATAGAAAGCCCGGTGGGAGACCCGACGTAGGTCTTGTTGGAGTCTTCAGCAAACCCAGGCTTCTAGTTTTAAAGATCCGATGGGCCCGAGTTCCCAGAGAGCCCAATACCCCTTAATTAAGGAATCTGGCTTAAATCATAATATGAAGCCCTATGTAATTTAAGCCATATTCCTTAATTAAGGGGTATTGGGCTCTCTGAGTTCCGTTGTCTGAATACTTATTGCCAATAATGTAGGAACCTGATTAAGAAACCGTGGGCCTTTATTAGGGTTCCTTTAAAGGGGTCTATAAGGGTTACTATAAGGGTACTATAATACTTATCCTCATATAGTCCCTATGCGAGTATAGTATAGTATGCCCCACAACCTTCTCTAATTCTTCAGGCCCCTAGACTTATTCAACAGCCCCGTAAAGGGAACCCTGCTCAGTTATTGAGGCTTCTATAGATTGAAGCCGTGTCCCAGGTCTCAGCATTCTTTGCGCTGTTGTGGTCCGGTCTTCGGGCACTTCCATGCGACCACAGTCTTCGGGACCGAAGAGGGGTTCAGGGATGACTTTAGGGGCCTTAATAATTACCTATATTATTTTGAAGGTTCCGGTTCCTTGTTATAATTACAGTATAATGGGCCCCTCAACCCTATTCTAGTTATTAAGGCCCCTCCATTATGGATCTAAGCGTCCGAGTGCTTAATCTTACTTGAAGCCACGGAGTCCCCTGAATGGAACCCTTAAGCTGATCTGCATCGGAACTTTTCCACCCTTAGCCTCAAAGAAAAGACTCCTGTTTATCCCCTTCCCCGCATAGAAAACTTAAAACAAAAGTAGCCTAAAACCACATAAACACAGACGGGCAGCCCTATGGAATCCAATACCAGAACCCCCAAACCCATATTCCCTGAACCAAAACCAAGGCTTTTCGAACGCGCACTGGGAGCTTTGGAATGCCATCTTCTCTATGCGCCCGGCTCCTGCGGTGGCCTTGGAGCTAAGAGGCAACCTGCTGGGCTCTAGGGTTGTTCCAGGAAGATACTCATTGGGGTTGAGCGTTTGGGTTCTAGAGGGTTTAGAGTTTAGAGTTGCAGGCTTGGATTTCGGAGTTTAGGGTTTGGTGCTACACTATACCCAAAATGCTTGTTTTTGACGATTCATATAAATCAGTGATCGTAAGCCCTCCAACCCAAGCCCCTGTTGGTTCTTGGAAGGCCCTGCCTTCGTCTGGGTCGAGACGATGCGCAGGAGAAGTCTTTCGGGTTTCCGCTACGGCTCCAAGTCCTGAAATGGTACAAAATTATATGAACTTGCAGACCCCTCTATCGAGACCCCTTTAAGGAAGCCGTCAATGAACCCTTACCGGAACCATAACCTTAAAGCTTACACAACCATATCAAGCCCTAAGCCAAACGGCCTGTCCCAGGAAGTTTGCTGCATTCCGCAATGTAACATCGGGTCATGGGTGTTTTTTGCAAACTCACAAGAGCCCGAAGGGTTTAGGGAATGTTTGTAAGGGTGCGGAAGGGGTTGCCATAAGGATTCTATACGGGAGCAATCGTGATTTAGAGGGCCTTTAAGGGTGCACTGCAAGGACCAAGAGCCAGTATTTAGTGGGGTGGGTATACGATTATTTCGTATTGGGACTCTTCGGGATGCTGCAGGTTACTGGGTTCTGGGTGCTAAGAGCTTATTGGCGTAAACTCAACTTTTCAACTTTGGGGGTTCTTATAAGGTAGTCGATTCTGAAAGTTTCAACTTTTATTCCCTTTGGTTTTGGGCCAGTGATAGCCCCTTGTATTTACAGGTAACTGAGTTCCTAGGAACAGTCTTACTATATCCTAAACCCTAAACTCCTAAATTTCCTAAGTCTCATTATTATAGTCTTGAGGGCTGCCTTGATTTGTTCAAAGTTCTGAGATCCATATTTCAGTCCTGCATATCTCTTGCTCTAGACCCTAAGTCAACAGTAAACCCCAGATGACGCTTTATCGTGATCGCGAGAGCCCGAAAGTCTGAGAAGCGTAAGAAGACCCAGCAGTTTGAAAGTTTGAAACTAGATAGTCGAAGCACTGAAGGCCAAACCCGAAAAAGCTGTACACGCCCTGAAAGACCTGAGACTTAAGCAAGATGAGACTTCAAGGCAACACACTGAGGAAAGAAGAACTGGTATAAAGTTTGTAAACAACAATCCAGAAGGAAAAAGCCCTAAACCCTAAACCCTACTCCAGAAGAAAAACAAAGTAGCTCTGGGATCTCCTTATTATAATTTTTAGTATAATGGGCCCAAAAAACCCTATTCTAATCATTAGGGCCCCTATCGTAGCTCTCAAATCTAGGAGCTCGGTCGCGCCAGAGCTGCTCCGCACCGTCGCCCGCGTGGAGAAGATGATCGAGGTCCTTCTCGAATACAGGAAGCGAGGGTGTACGGATTAGATTTAAGGTTTAGGGATTCAGGATTCAGGGATTAATATCGCGGCCTAACTAATTCCCAATACTCATTTGGGGGGTTCCTTATTTAATTATAGTATAATGGGGCCCAAAAACCCTATTATTAAGGCCCCAATATTACACGAACCCCAAGGGTCCAAGTAGTCCTTATTTATGGGTTTTCGATAAGGAGTATGGACCCTTAGGGGAAGTGAGGGTGTAGTGTTTTTGTTTTTGGTGGTGGCAGGACTGTTGATTTTCTTGGGTTTTGGGGTGTTAGTGTTTAGGGGTTTGGGCTTCAGGCTCTAGCATTTTTGAATTTTAGGGTTTGGGATTTAGGGCCTGGGGCCAAAAGGGTTTTTTGCATTTCAGTGTGGGGTAGGAAAGGGTGTGGTACAGGGTATTCGCTATGGGCCCTGAAGAATTCGGTTAAAGGTTTGTATAAAGGGATCTAGGGGGGGGGGGGTTGGGAAGGGATCTATGGGGGTTTGGGGTCTAGGGCGGTATTCGTTTACGAGGTGAAGAACAGAGCCCTACCAATCCGAAACCGAAGACCCCACCACCCTCCAACATGTCACAAGCTCCAAGTCCTGAACGTTATACCCTGAGTTCGGACTTAAATCTTATAGTTTCAAATTCTGATATCCTATGTAAACCCTGAAGCATTAAACCCTAACCCCTAAACCCGAGAGGTCGGAGGTGCATCAGGTCAGTCCCGTCAATGCAGGATTTCTGGTTAACGTCTAGCGAGCTGGAGAAGGGCCCGAACAAAAAGGAGAACAACACCCCAAAAGCCCTAAACATGCCCAAACCCAAAAGGCCCCTTGACAGCTCCGTGAGGCCCACCTCGCCAAAGTCTTCAAAGAGTTCCGCGCTCTCGGCCCCATGGGCACTCTGCAGAGGAAGGCGGGGAACCCTAAACCCTAAACCCTAACTCAGGGAGGAAGTCGGTGGTTCGTTTTCGGCCTACTCACTCTAATTTGGGGCCCCTAGACTACTTCGGGTGCTTTATAGGAACTCGGATCTACTTTGGGATCCTCCCGGGGGTTCTGGGAAGGGTATCCTAGGGGTTTGTGGTAGACCCTAACCCGAAACCCTAATTGTATTCCCTAAGGTTCCTTTGTAGACCCTAAACCCTAAACCCTAACTATGGTACCTATAGTCTCCCTTGTACTTCCCTTTTTGGGTTCACCAAATTCATATTAAAAAGGATCCTAGCCATAGAAGAGGTTAACCAACAAAAGGAACTACAATGGAGACTATGGGTATGGTATGATACGGTCGACGATATAAATCCTGCATTACCCATAAGAAGGAGTATACCATACTTCCCATAGTCTAGGGTCATTAAGGTAATGCAGGGTTTAAATAATCAGCCGTATGAGCATTCAGGGCTCAGAACTCTGCCTTTCCGAAGGCTCCAGGAAAGAAGTTTTTGCTCAAGGCTTCAGTGTCTCGGGCTGAGGGTTTAGCGTTTGAAAGTTCGGAGTTTAGGGTTTTTAGGGTTTAAAAGTTCGGGGTTTCGGCTTTTGGGGTTTATAGGGTTTAGGGCTTCTAGGGTTTAGGGTGTTAGGGTTTATAGAGTTTAGGGTTTGAAGGTTCAGGGTTTTGGGGTTTAGGGTTTACCTAAAGATAGGGTTTAGGGTTTGAAGGTTCATGGTTTAAGTTTAGGGGTATAGGGTCTACCTGCAGCCTCATGTTGTTTTGACCAGGCCTGGTTTTGGGGTCAAGAAGACGAGACGATCCGCTGCGCTCTCCGCAGCCGCAATCTCTTGGAGATTCGGCTTGACCTTCACTGCTCTTAGGAATTATATGTTATACTTCTTATAATATATATAACTCCAGGGGATGAATAAGAATCTTATTTTTCATTCCGGTTCGCTGCGTGGCGTGTGGTTTTCAGGGCTTAGGGCTCTACGGGCGTAGGTTTTAGGGAGTATGGCTTTAAGGCTCCATGTCTGATGCAGGGTCAGTGTTAGAGATATGGTCTTAATCATACTCATGTATTGCTATGATTACTATTCAAAGTTGACGGTATGGCTCCACTGCGCATAGTGCAAGTGCTTTCAATCCGAGGAAGCATCCGCACTCCTTCGGAAGTGCAGCGCCCAACTGCAGGCCCCGTCGACTGTGTTTCAGAAGTTTTGCAACTCGTGCCTGTGCGGATCATAGTGATTGTCACCTTGACCCTATAATTATTATAAGCCCTCGTTAGCAATAAGGTTTAGGTCCCAGGTATTATGCCCTCCGCCGTATGAGCCCCAGGACTTCTGACAGAGACCCTGCAGACCTGAATAATGACGGAGACAGAGATAGTGATACTGGTAGGGTTTATCGGGTTTAGAGTTCGGCAATATTTTTCCACCGCCCGGTTGTTGTAATTCTTAAGGCCCTGTATTTAGACTGGCTGGGGCGATGCTTAAGTGCTTTCCCTGTTTTCGGCTTGCTTCGCGCATCTTACAGATCTTCCTAAACCCTAGCCCGCTGAGGAACCTAGAAGTAGAGTAACCTTTAACCTTTTTGGGGTGGTAGAACCCCTATATAATCCATGTATTATGAAAAAGGCTAACCTTTAGTTCCCCATGATACCCGACATGTAGGGGAATGAGTGCTTCGATCGCATGGCTTCTGTTCCTCACAAGCAACCCCTAAAGTCCGAGTAGAGACCCATACTATGTATTTTTTATCCACGCACCGACCTATTCTTCTATCCATCTATCGATCCATCTATCGATAGATAGGCAGATGGATAAATATAAATAAATATATATATATATATATATATATGTGTATATGGCTTCTCAGGAAGTTAGGCTGCGTACTTGTCGGAACCTTACCCCCAAGCCCTAAACCCCTAAACCCTAAACCTCAACTCATTGCGGTATTTGGTTAGTCACTTGGTGTTTGATTTTCGGATAGTCTCAGGGTCTCAGTCTCGGAAGTCTGCTGAACTGTTCACTGCTTGCCTTAGGGCCTTGGGGTTTAGGGTTTAGGGGTGAATTGTTCACTGCTTGCCTTAGCGTTTACCTTAACCCCAAATAGATTTGGGCCACCGCTGGCTTTTCATTTTGGGTGATTTGGGTTCGGGCTCGAATTAGCTCCAAAGAATTTCCGCGGCAAAGACCGTAGATTTAGGGTATAGGGTTAGGGATTTAGGGGTTTAGGGTCTGGGGTGTAGAGTCTAGGGTTAAATCCTAGGAGAATCCCATATCAAATATTCATGTTTTGTGAGGATGCTTGTACAAGGAAGTACATTGCCAATGGTCACTCTTTTTGAGATTTTCTGGAACAACAACCCCAGACCCTAAACTTCCCCGGACACGGACCCTTGTTCAGGTTTTCCTGGACGACACCTCTCGCTTGGTGAATTTGGGGTGTGCGTGTCTCCTGCACAGCTGCCTAGCGAAGTGCCGGAAGCTGGTGGAAGGACGGTTAGGGTTTAGGGCCTAGTAAATGGGGTTAATTACAGCAAACCCCAAAAAGTTGGAAACTTGACAACGGGTGATCAGTGCTGATATCCTCTTTAGCTGGCTTTCCCGGCATCAGGACTAATGAGACCTTATGGCAGTTACTGTAAAAGGATTCAGCGTTGGGGGGCATTGGATTTAGGGTTTCGAGTACCAAAGACTCGAGGTGTGAAACGGTGCCTTCGTTTGGTCTGAACTCTGGAACTACCCTAAACCCTGCACCCTGCACACTAAACCCTTGCAACTACAGCACCTAATGTCGTCGTTCTGGCTCCCAAGACTGCGGGTTTCTGCCCTTGAGGGCTCAGGGTGTTCTCAGTTCATCTCTATGGAGTCTTATAAAGTTTGCAAGTACGGCCCAAGGCTTAAGGACCGTTGGGCCCTGTTCCTCGGGCTTAGTTATCGCAGCACCGACACCCTCAAAAACATGTTCGTCGTTGGTGTTGGTCTCCTGGTGTTCAGAGAAGGTTCTAGCCATCAGAAAGGCTGCCCCAATAAGAAACCCTAAACCCTAAACCCAATAGGATCCTGCAAGTCAGAGCCTTCCGGCTTCGTGCCAAAGACTTTTCCCTATCGAGTCTTGGAATCTCAGGGTTGAGGATTCCACCCTAAACCCAAAACCCTAAACTTTCCGGGTTTAGGTTAAGGGTGGGGCCCTCGGCTTCCACAACCGCGTAACGAAGGATCCGTTTCTAGGGCTTGGCTCAGGGAGTCCAAGAATCCCTCCTGGTATACAGAACTGGCCCAGTGCACCGCTGAACCTTCAACGTCAAAGCGGTGACCTGGTCCTC
>BGNK01001290.1:13033-45533 GCA_003297005.1 Symbiodinium sp. clade A Y106 | reverse complement strand
CTTGCTGTTGTATTCTGCCGGAAGTTCGAACTGAAAAGGAGGGTTGAAGCGACGGCTTTTCAAGGCAACATTGGCCCAACACTGCAGAAAAAATGTTGATATAACGACGGAGCGGTCTTGCTGCTCAGAATTCCCGGCTTCGACCTTCGAACTAAACCTCAACCATCTGTCGGGAGCTTATTCATTTACCAAACTCTGTATCATATGAAGGTCCGTTCCATAGATTCTATAGAATGCTGTCGAAATTGCAAAAACACAGCTTAACATATTAAGAATAACAAGCACGATCTGCGTCAATTATTCCCGCGGATCGGATCTTCAGCCAAGTTTGTGGGAGCTCCGCCCCAGTCCCTGCTAGCTTCGGCAGCGCAATCTCCCTCCTGTCTGCCGAAGCCTTGAACCTATTCGAAACCATCCGGCCAGACTTTCGATTAGTGATTAGTGAATCAGGTCGCCTGCTTCAGGTCCAGATGATTCGACTTCAGGGTAGGTCCTGTTTGCAGGGTGTTTCGTTCTGATTCTCGGATGCAAATACCCAAGTCCTCCAAACTTTATAAGGTGTAGGGCGATAGCGCGCAGGGCGCAGGGTATATAAATACTTACAGTTTGTAACTCTTATCCTGACATCCCCTAGCCTATACCTTCTTGGCTCTGTCTTGTTCATCCAGAACTCAGTCGCCCGGCTCGGCACGCCAATGACTGACTGGGTGCCAAGCCTGCCCTGCAACTCGCGGAGCAAAACAGCACCGCTTTCTTGCTTGTTTGTTTGCTTGCTTGCGTTCTTACCTATGTACGCATGTGTGAATATGTGTATATATATAGGGAGAGAGAGCGAGAGAGAGCACTTTCTTCACAGCAATTTGTAGTAGTATCAGTAGTGCCAAAATCACAGGGTCAACAAAAAGGAAAGGGGGTGATGATTATTGTTATCAATACACATTGTCATCGACGCCTGAAGGACACACTTCCGCTCTCCCTGTCTGCTCAAAGCTCTCCCAGCCTTCTCAAGGTCCGGAGTGTTGTCTTTGTGCTTCAAAGTTTTAAAGTTTCAGCTTTCTAGAGTTTGGGGTTTAGGGTGGAATGTGGGGTCGGATAGATATGAGAGCTCATAGGGCTCGGGGTTTGGACTCGAACTCAAGGTTTTTGGGTTTTGTAGCTGTCGTGGCTTTCGGGAGGAGACCGTTTGTGTCTTGGTAGATTTGAGTAGTAGTTGGGTTTCGGGGTCTTTAGGGGTTTCGGGTTCGGGTTCAGTGGTGCCACGGCTCAATGTTTGACCGAGACCCCCAAACCTTGATTTTCCTTTAGCACACAAGGAATGGGCATAGGGGTAGTTACAACAGGCAGTTGGCGGCAGTCGGGCTGGCGAGATCGGATTAGACTTTGGCGGCTTTGGCTTAGAGGCTTGAGGTTTTGGGGACACTGTGGTGTTTCGGACCTCGGGTGATGTCTAGTGAGGGTTTCGGTCTCAGCATGTTGAATGCGGCTAAACACGGTTTTTGGGTTTGTAAGCAAGGACCTTATTGCCATGTTTCAGAGCCCGACACGGACAATTCATACCGGTGACAACACGCCCTGGATTCGAAACCTACCTGGATCCGTGTATTACCTTTCCCCCCAGCGTCCAGGAGGAACGAGGGTCCTCGCACCAGAGTTAAACCTAACCCACTAGTAGTAGTGGGCCACTACAAGTCCCCGTAGTTCAAGCCCAACTTAAGTAGCCAATGGGAGAACTTTAACTTTTGACCTTATAATGTGCTATCTTTGGCATTTGGGGCCCGGTTCTGGAAGAAGAGAGCCAAGGCATGAACAAACGCCCGGCACCGAGCCACTAAGCCGTAGGCCGTAGGCCTGAACCCACGCAGGACCTGTATCCCGAAAACCCGCACAAGGTAGTACTATAGGGGCCTATAAATAATTTCCAATACTATTTTGGAGGGTTCGTTATTATTATAGTATTATGGGCCCCAAAACCCTATTCTAATTATTAAAGGCCCTATATTTGGAGTTTGCTACGGTGGCGAGTTTCGGATTGAGGGATCGTGTGCTTCAATGGTTAGACCCCCAAGCCCACCAAAATCCCAAACCCTATTGCTACTGCTACCGCTACCGCTACTGCTAATAACAATAATATCAATAATGACGACAATGATAACGTAGTCATATTTATAATACAAAGGAAAGTAACAATAATAACAATCGTATTTAATAGTAATGATATTACCACGAGCAGTACTAAGTAATAACAAGATTTACTTTCGCAGAAATCATCATCATCATCATCCTCATCATCATCATCACCATTACCATCATCGTCATCACCACCATCAGCAGCACGAGCAGCAGCAGCATTCGAAATCCAGGACCTCCAAATGGAGCCTGGGAAGGCCTTCTTGCAAGTCCCGAACCGGCGCCGCACCGTCGCGTCTCGGTTATCCCAGGGGCGCCAGTGACTGCAAACCCTCAAACCATGAACCTACATGATCTTAAATCCTACGCCATTCAGCCCAACCTAAACCCTAGCTTAAAGTTGTCTTTGGAACTGAGGTCTTTTGGGTGGTTTCGTGTTTCAGGGTTTCAGAGTACCCTTCGATTTCCTGGGCGTAGGGTGCAGGTTTCAGATTTTTAGGATATAGACATCAGGGGCTTGGGGGTTATGGTTTAGGGTTTAGGGTAGGCTTGATATAGTATTCAGGATCCTGTCAGTATGAATAAAGATGTTGCTGATCATGGATCTACATCAGATGTTGAACTCAAAATCCCCAGAAGAGAATTGCAGTCTGTCCAAATGAAAGGGAGTTCTCTCATCAGCAAAGCTATCCTTCTCGGAGTTGCTGTATAGCTAGAATTTTTAAGGCTTCGCGTCGTCCGCCTCGGTGGCCGGGTTGCAAGACACTCGGGTCCCTAGGTTACAACTGGGGTAACTCCATTTAGGGTACTTGTAACTCTACGTAGAACCTGCTTACCAAGTCCCCTGGGCCTCCATGTGGGGGTCCCTCGACTATTAGACGTTTTCGGGAAACAGTTTCGTCGTAAATGAACCTGTTCGCAAAGTGAAGACGGGTCTCCCACTCAAAGCCCGCATGGCCTTAATATAGGAGCCTTAGTAATTATAGTTCTGGCTTCCTTATTATACTCGTTATGGTGTAATGTACCCAAAAAAACCCTATTCTATTTATTATCTAAATTAATGCCCAAGCCCCTACAGCCTACAGCCAAAGTCCTACACTACATCGTTCAACCCGAGGCCGTTTCCTCGCGACAGACCTCGAAGCCTCAGCGTTCGCCTTCTGCGCCGCCGCTGAGGAGAACAGTTTTACGTAGTTTTAGGGCTTAGTAAGGCTAGGTAGGGCTTTGGAACATTTTGCATTTTCCCTTATTGGGCTTAAGAGGATCTTATTTACTAATATTTTTCAAAGGCTTTAAAAGCGCCACCTAGCAAGGGGTTTAGGCACAGTAAGGGGTTTATATGTGCGAGGGGTTTCCTGGACCCTGAAGAACCTACCCTTTTAAGGACTTACATAGGGAAATCATAATCAGGAACCCTGGCAAGGTAGGTTCTTCAGGGTCCAGGTTAAGTTATTTTAAATTTTGGGTACCAGTTATTTGGCTTGGGCAACGGCCATAAGGCTAGAGGCTTTCAGGGTTGGGGTCTGGCTTCGTTGGTCGCGTGGGTGAAGGATGACTCGGAGCTCTGAACACTCAACCCTGCATGCTAATTCCGCGACGAACATCTCTACACCCCAAACTCTACACTAAACCTTAACAGCATACTTAAGAGTCCACGCGAAGGTGCCCCGAAGCTTAAGCAACCTTTTGTAACCAACAAAATGAATGAGATGCGAAGCTGTAAGGGTGCTTCCCCGCGAGGAGAAAGCCCGAGGAAGAGGAGGAGAAGGACTGAGACCCTTCCTAGGGTTTAGGATTTCGGCTGAAAGGCTTGAGGCTTCTGGTTGTAGGGTCCAAGGTGCAAAGCAAGGGTCAAGGTTTAAGGTTGAGGGCTTCAGGGTTCAAGGTTGATGGTTTAATGTCCTAGAAGTGGAGTAGGTAACCTTTAACCTTTTTGGGGTAGTAGAACCCCTATATAATCCTTGTATTATGAAAAATGTTAACCTTTAGTTCCCCATGATACCCGACAAGTAGGATGTCGATCTGTGATTCATCGCTCCCCTAGAGGACAGCCTTCATCGCAGCATCCCCAAGCCCTCCTAAACCCTAATGAGGGAGAGGGGTTCATAAATCCGGGGTCTGCATGAGGGGGGTTCGGGATTAAGTTTGAGGGCTTCAAGTTTGGTTAGGGATTACGATGTTGAGCCAAAGGAATTGGGCATGAGGGTTTCGGGTTTAGGGATTCGGGTCTGGATTCCGGTTTTGGCGGCAATTAGGGTTCAGAAATATTCGGTATTCGGGATAAGAGCTGTGGGTGTAGGATTTCGGAGACGCGGTTGAGGGATAACGGCCGATAAGACTTGAGGCTCTACAATGTACAATATCCGGAAGCTTTTGGGCTTGAAGTAAACCCTAATCATCAATCACTGAGCCCCCCAGACCCTAAGCCCTAAATCCACAAACACAAACTGGCCTTTAAATTGGTAGTTCTCTAAATAAGGATATTTTTTAGGTCCCCAATATAGTACAGCACCTTTATAAAAAGGACCCAAAACGGGGCCCAAACCCTAATCGTTGAGCCCCCTAATCCCTAAACCCTAAATCCTAAATCCACAAACTGCCCCTAAATATTCAACTTTAAACCATCGCAGGACCGCGACAAATATGGGCGGCAGCTCGGTTCTCGTTGAGCACTGCGGCTTAGGGTTTAGGGTGCAGGTTTTGGGTTTAGGCTTCAGTGTTTAGGCTTTAGGCTTTAATTAGGGTGTATAGACTTTAGGCTTCAGGGTTTAGGGTTTAGGGCTCCTAGACGGCATGCACAATCGGCCTAAATCTCAAAAAGCCTAAAGCCCTAAACCCCGAACCCAAACACCCCTAAACCCCTTACATACAATCCTACACCATGGCCCCACAACCCTTAACCTAAATCCCGCATATAATAGTATTATGCGGCCCGCAACCCAAAAACCCTTAAACTCCGACAGAATGCCCAAGACACCGCAGCGACATCCAAGGAAGTCCTAAGACGACTCCAAACCGTAGACCCAAAGCCCTAAACCCTAAATCGCCAACCCGAAGCCTGTAAAGCCTAACTCCAAAACCCCAAAGCCTCAAGCATTATGATAAACCCTATATGCCCTAAACCTTAAATCCCAGACCCAAACCCTACAAACCCTAGAGGCAGCATAAGCCCCCTAAACCCTAAACCCTAAAGCCCGAAGCCTAAAGTCCAAGGAAGTCCTTAGATGACTCCTCGCTGTCACTCCTGGGCCTCGCCGCCTGGGCGGATCCTTTCGCCGTCCTCAGGAGTTCCGGGGTTTAGGGGTTAGGGGTTAGTGGGGTTTAGGGTTTAGGGGTTCGTGGGGTTTAGGGTTTGAGGGTTTGAGGGGCTGTTTTCTTATGTTTTCCCTGGGTTTTGGGAGCTTTGGGTCTATAGGGTTTAGGGGTTTAGGATTTTGGGGTCCTTTAGGTTTAGTGCCCTGAGCCCCAAAGCCCGAAGCTCCACATGGGGTTTTCTGTTTTCGTGGCTTGGCATGTTTAATTAGAAGGATTCTACAAGAGACTCTGCCGGCGGGTTTCAAGAAGGGTTGCAGAAGAGATGATGAAGAGGTTCATATTCGGGTTGTCCTTCAACTTCTAGCCGCACAACACAGCACGCCAAACCCATAACACACCCTCCCGCAACCAAGAAAAGGGAGCCCTAAAACCTAAACCTTTAAACGCCGCAAACCCCAAACCCAAAACCAAGCAAAGTCCAAAACGCAATAAAACAGGTTGGTAGCCTCAAAAGCAAGAGGGTCACACGAGTTAATATAGAAGCCTACATAATCAAAAAGCGGAATAGTAACAATCACAAAATAGGAATAATAGTAATAGTACGAAGAAGTAGTATTGATAACTACAGGGTGTTTCCGAAAATAGGGGACCCTAGCATAGTACCCTAAATCCTTATTATATGGACCCCAACATAGGGTACCCCGTTTCAGGGAGTGTGTTGTCTCCAGAGGCGCCTCTACCCGGGCCAGCAGGGAGATCCACGCCAAGGTGCAGCAGTCCCTAAGGGTGCTACAGGAGGGTTTAGGGTTTTAGGGTGCAGAGTGAACCCTAGAAAGTTGGAACATTGATTTTGGATGTTTCTTGCTGGGATTCCCTATACTTTACTTTAAGGGCACGAGGATAATGATGTTCCGTTTTTCTGGCTGCTACTGTAGAGTTTTAGAGTCTGGAGGTTGGGTTTGCTTGCTGTCCAAAGATCTGTCGGTGGTTTTGGAACTCAGGATTTAGGGTGCACCCTAACTCGAGGTCTCCCCCACCTCCCACATTTCATTTTGGGGAGTAACTGTTAGGGTCTCCTTTACTGAAACTGGAATAGTTGGACATGGCCCTCATTAGCCAAAGGGGTTACCGGAAAACCCAGAACCCCAAAGTTCGATTCTTGCAGAATTTCCAATGCACCCTAAACCCGTAAATCCTGATTGATCTTGTTTGCTGATTTTCCGATGGACTCTGAAACTCTACTCCGATTTGCAGTATTTCCGCTGAACCCTAAAACCCTACAACCCTAAAGCCCTTAACCCTAAACCGTAAACCCTAAAGCCCTAAACCCTACAGCCCTAAACCCTAAACCCTAAAACCCTAAACCCTAAAACCCTTCATGGATCGCGAGGCACGAGAGGCTACAACGATTTCGCAAAGGCGAAGCTCCCTGAGCCGATCTCAGTCAGTGCAAGCAACGAGGAGGGCCGATGTTCAGGGTTTAGGGGTCTAGGGGTTTAGGGTTTAGGGGTTTAGGGCTTTTAGGGCTTAGGTTTTAGGGGTTTAGGGTTTAGGGGTTTAGGGTTTAGGGGTTTAGGGCTTTTAGGGTTTAGGATCCTTGGGGCTTCCGAAGTATCATAGCCATAGTGGTATAAAACGGGCAGTGGTTAGTAGTCGTGACAGTAAGTGTAGCAATTTTAGTAAGAATCGTAGTTGTGCGCCATGCGTAGAGGCTTTAGGTTTTAGGCACCTTTCACGGCGTCCTTTTTGTAATGTCTCGGTTTTCTATGTTTTCGGCTCAGAGTCTAGAATGCAGGGTTTAGGGGCGCAGCTCCTAGAGTTTCAAACATCCCTAGGTTAGTGAGTAGTACCCTTTTGCCCTTTCTTAGTTTGGGGGTTTCAATATTAACACTGAATATTAGGAACAAGGGTACCCTTATTGTAAAGGGGCTACTCAGGAACCTAGATCCTTGAAGTCGTAGTGTAGAGGAGTTTGGGGTTTGGGGTTTGCTTGTTGCTTGTTGCTAGCTTAGGCAAAGGCCCCAAAGTAGTTCCTTTTGGGGGTTCATATTTAGAATTCTATAAGGTAATCCTGAAAAGGGAACTACTTTGGGGCCTATGGGTAGGCAACTACACTAGGAATGGGGTCCCAGTCGGTTTACGTTGATTGGGTCCTTGGAAGCCTTGGATCAATTAATCAAGGATCCGTCTATCTTATGGTCGCTTCAGGGGCCCAGGGTCTTCGAGGGTCTGGGCTCTGTGCCTGCAAGTATACTACTTCAAAAGCAAGCCGAATTTTTATTCAGAAGTCTTGCATCTTCAACCCCCCGACGGTATTTCGCTTGTAGCCCTGCACTGGTAACTTAGTGTGTTCCAAGACACTTTTTCGACGGCAGAAGACCTCAAGACATGAAGCCCTAGCCCCTAAACATCTAAATCCCTGAGCCCTAAACCCTAAACCCTAAAGCCCTAGCCCCTAAACATCTAAATCCCTGAACCTGGACCGAAGCGACGGCGGGGCGCATGTGAGGAGAAGTGGACCGCCGCGTGCCAAGAGCCCCGGACGATCCTGGAAGCCGCAGGGTACAAGGCGCCCTAAACCCTACAAAAATCCTAAACCCTAGACCCTAAACCTTAAACCCTAAACCCTAAACCCTAAAACCTAAACCCTATACCGTCGGCCTTTATTTAGCCCCATGCGCTTTGTTGGCCTGGAACCCTGCAACCCCTAAAGCCCTGAGCCCCGAAACCCCCAAAGCCCGAACCCCTACTGCTTAGGGTTTTGGTGCTCAGGCTCAGGGTTTAATGCCTACCTTAACCTACCAAAACCTACTTTTTTGTGGGGTCCCTAAAAATCCATATTAGGGCTTATAATAAGAACCTACAAAAAAGTAGGGTTTGGTAGTTTAAGGTAATACTTCAGCAGCCCATTAGGGGTTGGTTTGCGGTGTTGTCTTCGCAGAACTCTATGATCTCGGGTTTACAAGGGTGTGGGGTTAATGTAATAAGAACCGTGAACAGTAGAAAGTCACGTTTTCTAGCGGTCATGTTACACTGAACCCAAAGTCAAACGCTAAGCCCTGCAATCTGAACGATTACCTTCGAGCTCCTAAGCCCGAACCGGCGTCCGAAACTGAATAACAAAAATTAGGGCTTGAATACTTGAAAAATAGTACTACTGCGGGATTCCTCAATACTTAGAGGCCCAGTGGACTTAGTAAGTAGGTCATAAGTAGAGTTATAAGTGCCCTAAGTGGAGCTACCCCAATTGTAACCCTACTGACTTACTAAGTCCCCTGGGCTTCCAACTGCCCCTACTTGGAGGCCCTTTTGACTTAGTAAGTCTACTTAGTATCCCCTAGAAACCCTATTATAATCTCCATAACCCACCTTACTAACCCTACTTACTAAGTCAACAGGGCCTCCAAGTATGGAAAGCTCTTCTCCAAAGTCTCTTTCAGACGCTTACGGGTTTTACCCCCGAAGAATAAAATACCACTCGTACCTCGTGGAGTCTTAGTCTGCCCACTGTTACGATGTTTGTAGACTTGGAACCCTCAATCGAGGTGTTTTCAGAAAAAACCCTAAACTCTGAACCGCACAATGCCCAACCCTGAACCATGAATTGTCGATCCCCCGTACCACTCTCTTCAAAGAATTTCCAATTCCCCCTATAGAACTCTTCTAGAACCCTTCTGAAATCTATCTCGAGGAGCACCACACCCTGAAAAAGAATCCGGTGGTCAATATTATCACTGTCGTTTCTACTGTCTCTAGCTTTGATGATGCGGCAACAAAAACGCGCCTCGAGAAGCCCGCAAACCTCAAGCCCGCAACCCTGTGCCCTAAACTTTAATCCCTAGACCCTAAACCTTGAACCCTAAACCCTAAACTCTAAAACCCTAAACCCTAAACCTTGAACCCTTTAAGAAAAAAAGCAAACACCCGGAGGAGCCCTACGAGCTTGACGTGGAGTGCGGGGCCGCCGGAGTCGCCGTGCCACTACCAGCCAAGGCTGTAGGGGTTTAGGTGGTAGGGGTTTAGGGTGCTAGGGGTTCCTTTAAAGGGATCCATAGGGTACTATAGGGTATCATGGGGTTTAGGTTGTGGGTTTCGGTTTAGGCTTTAGGCTATTATGGGTTGAGGGTTTAGTCGTGGCCGTAGTACTAGTACTAGTACTAGTACTAGTACTAGTACTGGTACTGGTACTAGTACTAGTACTAGAAGTAGTAGTAGTAGTCGTCGTCGTCGTAGTGGTAGCATGCTTAGAATTTCGGGCTTAGGACTCAGGGCTTAAATTTCAGGCCCTCGAGTTCAGGCCTTAGGATTTAGGGCGTCTTAGGATTAGAGTTTAGGGTTTACTTGGACCTTAGAAACCATAGACATCATTCCCGTATAAAGTTTCATGCAACCGTTTTTCGGGGGTCCATGGGAGGGCCGGGTCTAGTAAGCCTAAACCCTAAACCCTAAGCTAGGCCACAGCTGTGCTCTACCTGTCAGCCTTGGTCGTGAGAAGAAGAGGTTTTAGGGTTTCACAGAGGTTAGGGTTTAGGGTCTAGGGTTTAGCGAAGAGGCGCCTTCATGTGTTAGGGTTAGGGGTTTAGTGAAGAGGCTCCTTAATATCAGGGACATTACATATCGCATGGGAGGTTCAAGTGGGACCAATGCAAACATTGCAAGTAGCAGCAACCACAACGCACGGCTGCATAGCAACATGATCCCTTACAAATCCCTTACAAATCCCCCGGTCGGCCTTTGGTACCAATGGCCCCTTGATGGTCTGTATTTTGTCTTCACCTCTTCGCAAGTTCCAACGGTCATTTCGCAGTCAGGTTTGCCAAGACCTTCCACCTATAGACCCTGAAAACGTATTTTGCTTAGGAACAAAGTAACCAAGAAAGGAGCTTCCTTTACGCCATGGCGTTTCTGCGACAGATGCGTCTTACCCTGCTGACTCGTCGTGTAGAATCTCATCTCCAATGTGGCTCCGCACAGCTGTTGCGACCAGTGGCAGCAACTGGGCTTTGGAGTACCATACTTTAATACTTTTTTCTTAAAGGAACCATTATGAAATAAAAGTTTATACTTTTTTCTCCCTGGTTACTTAACAGCCCAGGCAAGGCCCTACCAGCTTGCCTCGAGGAGACTTAGCCGCCTAGTGGCTATCTTCTCGCTCTTTTCCGTAGCTTACACCATGTAGAAACACAGTGAAGGTGCAGTTGTGTGCATTGCAGGATCTTACGGGATGTAAGCACTGATGGACTCCATGCAAAGCTACTCAACAGAAGGTATAAGAGAATCCATTTAGTTCGTTTGCTTTTGGCTTGTCTTGGCCTTAAGCATGAGCCTTCTGCCCTAAGACCTATGGCTCCGTTAAATACCAGGATTACTGGGCATGGTGTTTGAAAGGTCGGGGGCTTAGCGGCTTAGCAGTAGGTGATAAGCATGGTTATGATTCGGATAGCCCCAGCTAGGGTAACTGCACTTATACTTATAACCCCCAGTCATAGCTTCGCGTATAACTGGTGGGCCTGTGGAACATACGAGAAAACTTCAGGAAAGCTACAAGAAAACCATAAGAACCTTATGAGAAGCGTTACAACCTTCCTAAGTCCTCTCTCTGATGCTACAAGTCAGGGGGAAGTGTGCTGAAACCTAAACTCTAAACCGTGAGCCCTAAACTCTAGACCCTGGCCCTACTATAGGGGCAATAATTAGAATAGGGTTTTGGGGCCCATTATCCTATAATAAGACGAAGGAGCCCCCAAAATAGTATCGGAAACTACTAAGGCCCCTCTAGTACGCCCCAAAACCCATAGTAACCTCAACAGAATCGATCCCTTAGCGGAGCTCTTAATAGGAAGCCTGAAATTGCCCTTTCTTAGGGTTACTTAAAAATGTTTTTTGTTGTTGTTTTTTTTAAATTTTTGGTTCCGATAACCCCTGAGAAACAGCTAAAGTAATATTTTTGCTCAGGGTCTTAGTTCAGCATAGCTGTTGGTGACCCCTATAGACCCTTAACGGAACCCTGAAATTTACATCGCCTAAAGGATCCCTTAATGGAGCTCTTGACAGGAAGCCTTAACTTTGCCCCTTTAAGCTACCTTTGGTTAGTAGGGAATGGAAGAACGGTAGAAATAGTAGTTATAATTGTACCCCATTCCTCCATTCCCAACTAACCAAAGGTAAGTCCCAGAGAGCCCAATACCCCTTAATTAAGGAATATGGCTTAAATTATATAGGGCTTCATATTATGATTTAAGCCATATTCCTTAATTAAGGGGTATTGGGCTCTCTGGGGTTAAGTGACTGGGCGAATTCAGGAGAAAGTTTTCAACGGAGCCAGGGCTCGGCTCATGGGTGGATCCTTTGGCCTACCAAGGCACCTTTACCTCCTGGGTGGATCCTCGGAAAAAACCCAGGGCTTTAAGGACTGACATAGTAAGGCTTTTGGGCCCAAAGACCATACTATGTACGGCTTTTGGGCTGTTTTGATCCTCGGCAATAGGAGGAATCATTGTCAAAATCGCTTAATGATCGTCACAATGGAAGTCACAGTAGTAATAGTAATAGTGGTTGTAGTAAGACTGATAACAGTCCTACTCACAATGCCAAGAATACATATGCAATAGAAATAGTAGTGGCATATAGTAATTGCACTAATGATGGGCCATTCTGAAGAAGGTTTAGGGTTTACTTTGGGTTTCCGGTAGGCCTTGTTTCGTGTTGCCGGATTCTTTGAGGCTGCTGCAGAGAGGCTCGTGGGGTTTGTGACGGGTGGAGCTGCGGCCATTCTGAAAACTTTTAAGGGTCCTGGGAACTTATTAGGGTTTAGGGGATTTTGGGGGTTTAGAGTTTAGGGGTAGTTGTGTAGGTTTTTGATTGTGGGATCTCGGCGTTGTTGGTTTTGAATGGTCTATAATATTTTCCATACGGTGTCGCCTGGGGTTTCTTTATACAGGGTACAGAAGAGGGTTCTGGATTGAGGGACTGGGCCGTTCTTGAGACGGTCCTGGGGTTAAGGCTTCTGAGGAAGATGTCAATTGAACCGGATTAGGAAGAAGGGGATCGAGTTTATGGTTCAGGGCTTACCTGAAGCCCTGAACTCTAAACTCTAAGCCCTAATTTTAGTCAATATGAAACCCTAAACCTCGGGTGTCCAGACAACGAAGGATCCTCTTGACCTCGACGTCACACCAGATATTTCAGAGAAGGAGGTCTACCACGCACAGCGAGCTTATGCAAAGGCCGTCATGCGCATCTCGAACTCCTACTATGCGGGTGGCAACTATCTCAAACTCGCTCATACGGCAGTTGAAAGGCTCTACACGACTCTTAGCTGCCGACTTTAACATAGTTTAGGTTCGCAAAGCCGACACTTAGTCACCTAAACAGTGTTCTTTCGTCTGTGAACCCGAAGGGTCCAAGCACCTAATGTCAAAGACTCCTCAAGAGCTACGGTGCTACTTTCTGAACCCAAGTACCTGATCGTTGGGTTTCTTGGCCCCTTAAGGCCTTAGGGTGATCTTGGTGGGCAACGAAGGAATGACGACGTCAAAGTGCTGTTTAAATCCAACGAGGCGACTGGGGGCTGCACGAACTCTTGAAAACTACCTTTGTGGGGAGGACGGTTGTCTTATGACTTTTATGTTCCAGAAACGCCAGGGACGCAAGGTTCAGGGATGCCGGCACAGGTTAAATTTCACCGTGCAAGCCCAACATGGTCTAAGAGCCCTATACACTTGAAACTGTACCCTAAACCCCAAACTAAAGCTAAAACCAGGTGACAGGAACAAAGACCCTCAACCCTACAAGCCCCGACAACACTACAAGCCTCAGGCCCAGGTGAGGTAGAACCCCAAAAAGAAAGCTTCTGAAACCCCTTACTGGCCCAAAAGCCCAAAAGCCCAAAACCCCTTAAAGACCCTAAACCCTAAATCCTAAACCCTGAACACTTCCCTCTAACGACCCTAAAGCCCAATCTGTGCCCCCTTAAAGGCCTTAAATGCCCCAAACCCCTTAAAGACCCTAATTTAGACCCTAAATCTTAAACCCTAAACCCTTTAAAGGCCCTAAAGCCCAAAAGACTCCAGGTGAGGAAGAACCCTTATAGAAAGCTCCTGAAACCCCTTAACGGCCTTAAAGCCCCAAAAGGCTCTAAACCCTAAAATCCTAAACCCTACCTTTACAGACCCAACTGAAGGCCCCAAAAGACTCCAGGTGCCCTTAAAGGAACCCTATTCTACTTCTTAAGGCCCCTATACTAAATCCTTATAATAGCCCCTATAGTAGCCCTTGTAGACCCTTTTAAAGACCGAAATTAAGGCCCCAAAAGACTCCGGGTGCCCTTAAAGGAACCCTATTCTATTTTCTTAAGGCCCCTATATTAAATCCTTATAATGGCCCTTACAGTAGCCCTTATAGACCCCTTTAAAGACCCTAAAGACTCCAGGTGAGGTAGAACCCAAAACGAAAGCTTCTGAAACCCCTTTAAAGGCCCTAACGCCCCCAAAGATTCCTAAATCCTAAACCCTAACCCCTTTTTAGACCCTACACCCCAATCCGAAACCCCTTTAAAGACCCTGATTACAGCCCCAAAAGACTCCAGGTGAGGGATGCCCTAAACCCCTTAAAGACCCTAAACCCTCAATCCTAAACCCTAAACCCTTTAAGGACCCTAACTAAGGCCCCCGAAGATTCCAGGTGCCCTTATACACCCCTTTAAAGACCCAAATTAAAGCCCCAAAAGAATTCAGGTGACTCTAAAACCTAAAATCCTAAACCCTAAACCCTTTAACGACCCTAAACCCTTGAAAGACCCTAATTAAGGCTCCCAAAGTCTCCAGGTGAGGGATGCCCTAAACCCCTTAAAAGACCCTAAACCCTAAACCCTTTAAGGACTCCTGGTCAACTATGTGGCCTTGATGGTTTGTCAGACTTCGGAATGGCAGGCATTAAAAAGGAGCTTTAAAAAAACCTTTAAGGACCCTAAAGCTCCCAACGACTCCAGGTGCGGGAATCCCCGGTCCGTCCCGCGGCCGTCGAAGCCATGGCCTTCCTGGCAGGGGCCAAGGCTCAGAACGCGAAAAAGAGTCGGAGGTTAGGGATTTAGGGGATTTTAGGGTTCCTTTAAGGAGATCTATAGGGCACCATGTTTTACGGGTTTTGGGTGATGTTTGGTGTTTTAGGGGTGCTAGGGGGGTTTAGGCGTTTTAGGGTTTAGGGTTTTGGCTGCAAGAAACAGGTTGACAATACCGATGGAGGTGAGGAGCCTGCCAGCTTCGCCATTGTCGGCAGCAGGGGCTGGTCTGATGTCGGCTTCGACAATCATCAGCGCCCTGGAGAAAAGTTAGGGTTTAGGGTTTAGGTTAGGGTTTCATCCGTGTCCTGAAGAAACGTACGGGGGCGGTGTGAAGGATCTGATTATGGTCGAGGGGTTTAGGGTTTAAGGTCCAGGGCTCTATAGACATAGAGACTTGCGGTTTAGGGTTGAGCTTGCGTATGCATGCTTTGCTTTCTTGTCAGGATTCGATGCATAAAGCTCTAAAGTCTCTAAAGATCCATAAAGGCTTTATGCTGGTTCGAATTTAGGGTGTTTGGGGGTTTGATCTGTGTGTCAGTTTGCTTGTGTCGGGATCGATTGTGTGGTAGATCCTGCGGTTTTGAATGTTTGCTTTCCTTCCTTCCTAACTTGGGTTAAGCCCTAAACCCTAAACCCAAATAAGGATTGAGATTGCTGACAATGTCGCGATTGCGTCGGGAAAGTGCTACCTCACAAGCGCAGAGACGCGAGGCATCACCGAAGCCGACTTCACTTTCGGTTACCTAGTAGTTGAGTCAGTACACTTTGCACTTTGGGGGGATAAGATGATCCCGTGCATGCTTGAAGGTGTAAGCTTTTTGGGGCTTGTGGACTGAGTTTCTAAGGCTACAAGAAGGATGAGCTCGGCAAGGTAGGCATCTTTTTCCAGAACTCGTCCATACCCTTGGACCCCGATGCTTTCGATGCAAAACCTCTCGTTTCAGAGGAGGCAGTGCAGAAGGCACAAGAGGCCTGGGCTAGTGCTATCAAGCAGATCTCCAAGACCTACCTTGAGGGCGGAGACTATGTTGCCGCAGCTGCGGAAGCAGCAGGTGAGCTGTATGGATACGGCCACTCGGAGGTGCTCTTCAAGCCAACAAAGGCAGCTGAGGCACAGTTTCGCCCAAGCGCTTCCGATGCAATGTCCTATTTCGTTGGGAGCGATGCAGTCGAAGGCGGCTATGCGGAGGCCCAGTAAACCCTAATATAGAGGCCGAAATAATCACCAATACTATTTTGGGGGGGGCTCCTTACTATAAATATAGTATAATCGGCCCCAAAACCTTATTCTAATCCTCCTAAACCATAAACCCTGCACTCCCTGAACCCGAAGCCTTATGTCCCCTGACCACGAAACCCTAAACCCCCGCAGGACACCGGTTTTGCCATCAACGGCGGCAAGGGATGGTCAGATGTCGTCTTCGAGAACCACAAGACAAATCGGACCGGCAACATTGCCATTGCCATGGGGAACTACTACTTCACCTGTGCCCAAACTGGGAACCAGACGAAGGTTGAATATACCTTTGGCTACAAGACGGCAAAAGATAACACGCTCCGGATCTTCCTCCACCACTCTTCCGTGCCCTATGACCCTGAAACTTCCTTTGTCATTTCAGAGGAGGAAGTTCAGAATGCACAAGCCTCCTGGGCTAGTGCCATCAAGCAGATCTCCAAGACGTACCTTGAGGGAGGAGACTATGTTACAGCAGCCACCCAGGCAGCAGGGGAGTTGTACGGCTACGGTCACTCGGAGGTGCTCTTCAAGCCCACAAAGGCTTCAGAGGCCCAGTTTCTGGTTCGTCTTAAGGAGATTGGTTGAACTTACCTTTAGTCCTGTATAGTTATAGGATACGATACACTATAACACCTGATGCGTAGTAATTAGTAGGCTTATGCAGCCCAGGTTCCGGCCAAGCGCCAACGATGCCTTGTCTTACTTCGTAGGGCACCAGGCGGTGGAGGGCGGCCACCTCGAGGATTCCGGTTTTGCCATCAATGGCGGCAAGGGCTGGTCGGAGGTCGTGTTCGAAAACCACCAGACTAAGCTGAACGGCCCAATTGCGATTGCTATGGGCAACTACCACTTCACCTGCGCCGCAACCGGTGACAAGACCAAAGTTGAGTACACCTTCGGCTACAAAAAGAACGTAGACGGCAAGCTCCGCATCTTTCTCCACCACTCTTCCGTGCCATATGTCTCTGCTGGTGCTCCCACTGCAGTTGCCAATCTAATTTCGGAAGACGAGGTGCAGAAGGCACAAGAAGCCTGGGCTAGTGCCATCAAGAAGATCTCCAAGACCTATCTTGAGGGCGGAGACTATGTTGCTGCAGCTGCGGAAGCAGCGGGTGAGCTGTATGGATATGGCCACTCGGAGGTGCTCTTCAAGCCAACAAAGGCAGCTGAGGCACAGTTTCGCCCAAGCGCTTCCGATGCCATGTCCTACTTCGTTGGGAGCGATGCAGTCGAAGGCGGCCACGCCGAGGACCCCTGAAGCTTAAAGCCCCCACACCCTCCAGGCCGAAAACCCCTAGATGGGAGTTTCCGAAGTTAGGGGTACCTTTTTTTGGGGTCCTCATAATAAGGATCCTACTATTTAGGGTACTATATCAGGGTCCCCTATTTTCGGAAACTCCCAGATCCTCTCAACTCAATGCCCTCCTGAGGACTCCGGTTTCGCCATTAACGGCGGCAAGGGCTGGTCTAATGTCGTGTTTGAGAACCACCAGACTAAGCTGACTGGCGACCTCGCAATTGCCATGGGCAACTACTACTTCACTTGCGCCGAAACGGGGGCCGAAAACAAAGTCGAGTACACTTTCGGGTACAAAAAGACAGAAGATGGAAAGCTCCGGATCTTTCTTCATCACTCCTCCGTGCCCTTCAGCACTTGATTTTGCGTAGCAGCTGCTGCAGGAGGGGTGAGCATTAGGAGTGTCAGTCTCAGGGCTTCAAGCATATCCTGCTCAGGGACTCTTGAACAGCTTCGTGATTATTTGGGCTGAGGATTTAATTAGGGTTGAGAGCTCCGGACTGAAAGTTTTAGGTGTCGGATAGCTTCTACGTGCAACTGGGGCGGGGTGCATGCTTGAGACAAATTGAGACAGCTTGTAAACAAGCTTGTCCAAGTAGTGCCGAACCTGGCAAATATTTTCCATCGATTGAAGAAGCTCCTGTGTCATTTTAAGATTTGCTGCGGACAACGTTTGAAGCTGGAGCTGACAAAGATTGCGCGCGCTTGCTAGCATTCGTTGTCACCTGCATAGTTCGTAGTCGATAGGATCCCTTCATGGCCTTGCACAAGCTTGCGAACATGTGTGCAGCAGACAGCGGCCCCGCTCTGAAGCTGCCCTACATAACTGCTTGACCAAACGAGATATCGCGGGGTCCGAATTGCAACATAAGTTATAGCAAAGAGGTATTGCAATTCAGAGTCTAGGTATTCCCAGCAGGGTGATCCGTGAGAACAACAACCCCTGAACTTTACTCCTGAACCCCGAAAGCCTAGAAAGCAGCATACCAAGACGAGGCTGGCAGCCGCTCAAAGTCTTTCACCCATACCGCAGCCATGAACAGGGGTGTATAGATCTATATGAATATAAACGTTAGCATAGTATAATGTAATAGAATATGTTATATTATAACATATTATATTTCAATACATGTTACCAAAAGCCCTCATAGCCCTAAACCCTGTAGCGCTGAACCCGTAACCCTTAAAACTAACCTAAGCCCAAACTAAGCCCTCAACCCCCTCTGACCATGAATGTATACTACCCCTACAGACGCCTTTAACTTATGGAACCCGTAAGCCTTAAGCCCTAATCCCTTATAGAACCCTTAAGCCGCAAACGCCTAAACCCTTATAGAAGCCGTTAGCCGTTTAGTATACCCTTGGATTCCTAAAAGCCCTGAAGCCCCGAGGGCTTCGATGCCGGGGCTCTCATCGCCCATGCGCTGCTCTCGAAAAGTTGCTGGAATCTTCGTCTCCGGTTTAGGGGCTGAGGGTTTAGGGATTTAGGGTTTAGGAGCTTAGGGGTTTAGGGGTTTAGGAGTTTAGGGGCTTGGGGTTTGGAGTTTTGAGCTTGGGACTTTCGGTTTTATGCTTCAAGGGTTTGAGATTTGGGGTTTTCTTGGCGTGAACCAACAATCTGCGTACGCGGTGTTAGGGTTCATGCGGTCTCGGGGCTTGCAGCGGTTTGGAGGTTATCGGTGGTCTTCAGCTACATGGCATAGTTTTGGGGACTGTCGAGCCTTTTGGTTGAGGCGGGCGCAACAGCCCCGAGAAAGCCCAAACCCGGAAATCGTCTACAGCCTGCCGCCACAACCTGTTGGTCCTACGGAGCAACAAGCGCGAAACGACACGTTAAACCTATCCAGAGATCCTAATACCCCTTAATTAAGGAATATACCTTAAATCATAATATTAGTCCCCCTATTATTTAAGGTATACTCCTTAACTAAGGGGTATTGGGTTCTCTGGGTACGGTGACCCTGAAGCGTAAACCTGCAGCCCGAATGAAACTGAGGAATGACATGCAGGGACGGCTCCAGGCCCCTTGTCGGTCGGGTTCAATGGCCAATGTCGCCGTAGCGCTTCGGCAATGGCTCTGCCCTCAAGGAGCCCTAAACCCCCTAAAGAGCCTAAAGTCCTAGAAGATCGCCAGGGAGTTTGTCTGGGAAGCTACGACGATCACTGCTTCCGGAGCTTGACTGGCGAGCCCCAGAGTTGGCGTCTCTAGCAGCACTTGGAGGAATACAGGGGCTTGAGTGAAGTAGTAGTCGTAGTAGTAGTAGTAGTAGTAGGGTTCTAAAAAGGGTAAGAGCATTTAGGGTGTTTTATATCAGGGCCGATTTGGGATTTATTAGTATGAAGTTCAGATTCACGGGTTTAGAGCCTTAAGCTTTGGGTGCCATAGGGCTTAGGATGAGGTTTCGTTTCTGGTGTCCTTAATTAGTGTTCAGATGGAGCAGTCCCTACGCTTTTTCCCTGTTGAGAGGCACTTTGGCATTCTTTGGGTGCATGGCCTAAGGTTCCGAGGCCCAATGCGATCGCCGTAAATGATTGAGCAATAAAGTGTGCTCGAATCGCAGAGTGCGGTGTGTCCAGGTCCAGGTCTGGCGCCGGGGTTTGAGTTTAGGGATTTCGGGTTTTGGGATTTAGGGTTTAGGGGTTTAGGGTTTAGGGATTAGGGTTTAGGGATTAGGGGTTTAGGGATTTAGGGATTAGGGTAGCCAGTAGTTGTATCTCTTTGCGTTCCTCTTCAAAGTATCAGGCCCGCAGATCCTCGGCCCCCTAAACCCTACCTTAAACTACCAAACCCTACTTTGCTGTAGGTTCTTATTATAAGCCCTAATATGGAAATTATAGGGACCCTACCAAAAAGTAGGTTTTGGTAGGTTAAGGTAAACCCTGTACTCCAGTCGTCGCGCTGCATCTTGTCATCCTTGGCTCGTTCCTCGTACTATAGGGGCCTCAATAAATACCGATTTATTCCTAATAGTTATTAAGGCCCCTATATTACCCTTAAGTTTTAACTTTAACACTGAATCCTGGAACCTAAACGGCTTACTTCCGCTCCAACCCCTCATGGGCCCCAAGCCTGAATGCCTCCTATGTACCTCCAGAAAGCCTCAAGCCCCAACCCACCCGCCCCAAGGCGCCTAAATAGACCCGTGGAGCCCTCAGTACCCTAAACCCTAGAATCTTAAACCCACCCACCCCAAAGAGAGCAGGAACAGCTTCGAGTTTTCCTCCTTGCCGGCGGTCGACGCTCCGATCAAGGCCCGGAGCTTTTGCAGGCTTTTTGTTGGGTTTCATGTATGGGTTTACGAGAGTGTTCTTCTATTGGGTTTGATGAGATTTTGTCTGGTTTTTACCAGGGCTTGATCAGGGTGTTTGTATTATGGTCCTTCAGGGTTCGGTTAAAGTTCGTCTGTGTAGGTGACCTTAAGAGGCCGCTTCCTGACTGGGCTCCTTCAAGGGCTCTATGCGGTTTCGAGTTTAGGGGACCCAGAGACTCCAAAACCCCAGAATTAAGGAATATACCTTAAATCATATTGGGGATCCGATTATAATGTAAGGTATATTCCTTAAATAAGGGGTTTTTGGAGTCTCTGGGGATAGGGCCTTGGGGTTTAAGGTTGGGGTTGCGGGGGTGTTGGGGCCTCGGGCTTACTGACAGGTTCCAGGAACATGTCGGCAGTATTGGACCCCATCCCTTAACCTACCAAAACCTACTTTTTTGTAGGGTCTTATTGTAAGCCCTAATATGGAAATTATAGGGACCCTACAAAAAAGTAGGTTTTGGTAGAGGTTAAGGTAAACCCTAAACCCGTAAACTCCGAACGGTTTTCGTGTCCCACCGAAAGCAGGTGGAAGTCCGCTCCCCAAATGGCGGGCTCTGGAGAATCTTGGTCCTTCATGTGGGGATGAGGATTCAGGGGTACGAGGTGTTATATACCCCCAAACCCTATATCCTCCACGCTCAATCCTAAATTGTAGGGATCTTGTTGAGCTTTGTAGGGTTTTACTATAGCGGCCGTGAAAATTGGAATAGGGTTGCGGGGTATGCGCTCGTAAAGTTGCACAGGACCGACAACGGTAGAGTATTGCGAGTTGTTTTCAGACTTATGATGCTGCGTACGGTTATGCTATCTTGGGGACAGGCCTTCAGAACAACTACCAACTCGTGTTAGGGTTGCATGCGCCTCAAGCCCTAAATTCACTCTGATCAAGGAAAGCAAAAAGTCACAAAGCACAATTAATAGGCGTTAGTAAACACTTTCTTGTTTTTAACGGTCTTGAAATGATGATCCGTTTTGCTTTTCAGTCCCTTGAAGAAGGGGAGTTTAAAGGCCAGGGGCCGGGGGTCTACATTATCCTGCAAGCATTTTTCTACGCCCAAGAACCCTTCGGCTTAGAGCTGGCGACCAATATGAGCCCTACTTATGAGCCCTGTAGCCTGCACCCGGAACCCAGTAGGAACCTGATTAAGAACCCTTGGCCCTACAACCCCCAAAATAGTAGGATCCATATAAGGAACCCTAATAATGGCCCAAGGTTTCTTAATCAGGTTCCTACATTACAACCTCATCGTGCCTCTAGCGGAACCCAAAATGGAAGCCTTAACGAAGCCAGTCAAGGCACTCTTATGAATTCCTAAACCCCTAAACCCTAAACGTGAGGTGTGACAATCCACCAGCCAGTCCGATTCCATCTCCTTCGGCACTTGGCCTTTTCCGACGATGCTGTGCGACTCGGCTGACTTTGGGTTTAGGGTATGTGTTTAGAGGTTCCTTGTAGAAGGGTACTACGAGCTTTTGGGTTTAGGGGCTTAGGGTTTAGGGTTGATGTCAGGGATTTTGACAGGGTTTTGTAGATTTCGGCAAGTTCCGAACCTCTCAACCCTATAAAGCTTCTGTAATGCCTATAGCGTTTGCTCGGAAGGTTCTGCGAGCTCATCCGCCACTGCTGCGCCCACGACACCTCTGGCGGAAAGAGTAAGAGCATCGCGGAAGCAACATGATCTGGGGTTAGGGTTAAGATATCTAGTTGGGATGGGATTTCATGAGTATGATTAGATGCATTGGGCAGTCATAGGTTTGAAATGGCGTGCCTTCAGCTTGTTCTACCGTAGTCGTTTTGTATGTTGGTTCGCTGTACCCGAATAGTGTAAACGATGCTCGACCTGCCAAGATGCAGGTGACGGTTTACAAAGCAAGGGTTTCAAAGCGTACGTGGATGCTCAGAGGAGTTTTTGTGTTGTGTGTAGATTATACTCAGAGTTGCAGAGCTCGATTCGGGGTGCTGATATCAAAACTACCCTAAACCCTAAACCCCAGGTACAACCTTGACTCCCCCAATTCGTGAACCCTAAACCTTGAGTCCTGTGATCCCTCCATGAGCCTAAAGCCGAATCCTGCTCCTCTCGTTTGGTGAGGGAAGACACTGGGATTTGAGGGTTTATGGTTTAACCTTGAGGGTGCCGTGGGGGTTCCTTGATAAGGGTTTTCATTGTACCATCGCGAATTTGTGGTTTTAGGGTGCTTGTGTCAGGGGTTTGACAGGTTTACGGTCTGGTGTTGAGTAGGTATGTTTTTTTTGCTGTTGGCTTCATAAGCAGGTCACATTTTCGCATCGGAGCTTGGCGAGGCTAAATCCACAAACCCCCAAGCCTACAAGCCTTAAGAGAGTCTGCCTGTGGATCTCTTGCTGAAGCCTACCGACATGACGGCTGAGAGGTAAGACGACTAGAAGTAGGTTGCATGCTGCTGCAGAAAGTAGACTAAACCCTAAACCCTAAAACCTAAACCCTAAACCCTAAACCCAAAAACCTAAACCCTAAACCTTAAACCCTAAAACCTAAACCCTAAACCCTAAAACCTAAACCCTAAACCGCTAGTCACTCGCTAGTCTACGCCCAAACGGTAGGTGAATCGGGGCCCAGAGGCCCAGGGGGCTTAGTAAGTAGGTTATAAGTAGAATTATAAGTACCCTAAATGGAGGCCCTTTTGACTTAGTAAGTAGGGTTAGTAAGGTGGGTTATGGGGGATTATAATATGGTTTCTAGGGGATACAAAGTAGACTTACTAGGTCAAAAGGGCCTCCAAGTAAATGGAGATACCCCAATGATAACCCTACTTATATCCGACGTACTAAGTCCCCTGGGTCTCCAAGCAGCTAAACCCTAAACCCCTAAATCCCTGAAACCCTCAACCTAAACCCAGGTAAACCCTGCTATAGATCGCTTATAGAACCCTTGATATAGTATCCCTTAAAGGAACCCTACTCTAATTATTAAGGCCCCTACAATTCACCCTAAAATCTCTCCTTCTAGAACCCCTACAGATCCTTTTAAAGAGCCCTTTAAGGAACCCTTTAAGTAACCTTAGTAAGTAATCCTTAACCCAGGTAAACCCTAAACCCGAGAAGTTTTCGCAGACTTCCCAGGCTCTTTCTGGCGCTCTGAGGCGGGTGAGCTGGTGCTGAAGGACACAGAAAAACGCCCGAAGCGTCTTTAGCGGTTTCGGGTTTAGCATTGAGGGTTTAGGGTTTTAGGGTTTAGGGTTTAGGGTGGGTTTAGTGAACCCTAACCCGGGATAACCGACCTTTTAAGGACTTATGTAAGGAAATCATAATAAGGAATCCTAAAAAGGTAGGTTAATAAGGGCTAAGGAAGGCAATAGAAGGGTGTTCGAGGTTTAGGTAATTATCATGGTTCAGGGGTTTGGAGTTCGGCTTAAGGCCTTTACAGGGTTTAGGGTTTAGGGTAGGCAGTCGTGGGGTTGAAGGTTCAGGGTCTTTGGGTTCCTCAGCCTTCAACCATTAATATAGGGGCGTAAGAATTACCAATACTATTTGGGGGGGTTCCTCATTATAGTTGTAGTATAAGGGGCCCCAAAGCCCCATTCTAATTATTAAGGCCCCTAGATTATGTGCGTCTATCAGTCTCTCAGCCTCGAGCGCATAAGATACTCCCTGAACCCTAACCCCCCCCCCTCCCCGCCCCAGCCCCAAACAGGAAAGCTTCGAAACATGAATTCATGTGGGGGCCTCAATAGGTATTGGGGGGGTATATTATACCATAATCAAAATAAGGAACCCCCTAAATCCCGGCTCTAATTATTAAAAACCCTACATCTGCAGCGCCCTCTTCGAGGAGGTGCGCCCAGCCGAAGGTGAGCATCTCGCGACTGTCTTGGCTGCGCCCATGGTGGAACGCATGGCTCAGGCCCTTGCCCAAGAAATGGCGAGACTCGCAAATAAGGGCTCACGTATGTACCTAGGTTACCGGGTTTATTAGGGTTTAGGGGTTCTCAATTGCAATGGGTGTTTTTTTTATCAGGGGCTATAGACGCCTTTATGGGGTTCTGCAGGGGGTTCCAGGTCCAAGATGGTCCAAGTATCCCCTTTAATCATGTATTGCCCCTTACACTAGCCTTCACTAGCGTACAGGACCAAATATTGTGTTGCTTCTTGGGGCTTGGGTTCGAGGTTCAAGCTTTAGCTTCAGATATTCCTGCTGCCGAAACATCCTACTTAAAGACATATGGAAGGACACCATAGCGAGAGCCAGGGAAACAGTAATTTGAGGCTACTTAGGACCTTCGGAAGTAGCGCTTGAGCCAAGAAACCCCCATGCAAAATGTGACCAGGGGCCCAATACCCTAGCACCTCAAACACTATAAACCTTCTACCCAAGCATAAATCCATATACCCCAACCTGGAGGCACAACTAACTTTACGCAAAGGTAGGTTCTGGTAGGTTAGTTACCCTAAGCCCTAGTGCTAAACCGTCAACTGCACCCTAAACTCCAAACCTTAAACCTAAACCCTAAACCCGCTAGCACCCGAAAGTTCGACTTGCCAGGCCCAAAGTGGCGAGCCCTCGCTGCTTTGCGAGATTTTCGGATACTTCGAGGTGCGCTGTGAAGTACACTACTTGGAGGCCCAGTGGACTTAGTCACTAAGCAAGTTATAAAGCAGAGTTATATAGCTATGTCGTCATAAAGTGCATAAAGTGAATTATCGTATGTTATAGTATATTACTATAGCGGTTCATAAGTAGACTTGTAAGTACCCAAATGGAGTAAGCCCCCAATAGAACCCTACTTCTAACCGACTTACTAAGTCCCCTGGGCCTCCAAGTAATGCAGACCATCAAGCTGTCATGAGGGGTTTGAGGGCATTCCGCTACGGGCCGTAATATCAGGAGCCATCAGATCAGGATCCATTCAAATCCTTATGAAGGGAGCGGTCATAAGTCAGGCTTAATTATGGGAGTTTCCGAAAATTGGGGGTACCTTATTTGGGGTCCTTATAATAAGGATCCTACTATTTAGGGTACTATATTAGGGTTCCCTATTTTCGGAAACTCCCTTATTGCTTTACAAGAACCCACGCAGGCTCGAAGTTTAAAAGTTTCGTTTCCTTGGAGGGGTCGGAGGGGCGGCACGCGGCATTGCTTGATTTGGTTGCACCTTATGAAACACGAACCAGGGTGGCCTCGTCATGAGAGGGATCTGGCAACTTACTGCTGTGGGTGTTTAGGGCCAAGAAATGCCGAAAAACTTCGGCCTGCGCTTCTCTGATCCTCAGAGCACCCAAAAACAGAAACCAACTTCACAGTCCTCAAACCCTCAACGAAACAGCGCCCTTAAAAGGAGCCACAACAGGAAGCCAAAGCCGAAAGCCAAACTGCAGACCCTAAACCCTAAACCCGAGGTCCGCGGCCATGGTCGTCAGTCCCATGAGTCGCACTCCATCATTGTGATGCGGAGACTCGGTTTTGAAAGGGACTTATGAGGGTTCCTATCAAGGCTTTATAAGGGTTCCCTTATAAGGGGTGCTGGGGTTTTGGGCTTTCGGTATGTCCGGATTGTGCTGCGGAGACTCGGTTTTGGACTTTCAGCTTTAGGGCTTTAGGGTTTAAGGTTTAGGGTTTAGGGTTTGGGGTCGTGTGTGCGAGGGTGTTGCAGGCTTGAGGACTTTTAGGGTTTGAGATGTAGTAAGCACCTACCCAGTTCAGAACTACCCACCCGAAACTGCTTGAGGTATCGCACACTAGCTCGACACATCCCAAAAGATCAAAAGCCGTGTAGAGTTCCCGTTACCCTCAGCCCGAATCCCTTGCCCCCAAAGCCCGAAAGTACAGCCGTACTTCATGAAACGATACCGTAGAGGGACCCTCTACAATTCCTTCATTGGGGTGTATCATCCCTATTTCAGGGGCAGTGGACTTTCTCGTGCAAAACATTGTAAACCCCAAGAGCACTAAACTCCAGGAACCTACTACAGATCACCGACGGTTGGCAGATCTTCGACATCAAGGGTGTGGGAGCCCACAGGAACCTGCCTCCAGCCAAGGAAGAGAGCCTTGGTATCAGGTGGTCCTTAACCCTTAGGGTTTAAGGGTTTGGGGTTGTCTTAAACCTTCAGGGTTCATGTTACCCCTGGAATTTGAACACCGTACGCCTGCCAGAACCGTCGTTCATTTCTGGATAGTCTACTTGAAATGGCCACACAGGGTCTCGGCAAACGCTTGTAGAGCTCTATAAAGCCACTTAAAACCCTCGTACAACCCCGGATAGGCCCCCTTGCAAAGCTTTATAACCCTCACTATCCAACTCTTGCAAGAGTCCCTCATACAAGACCCTTGTCGAGCCAGATAAAACCTTATACCCTGCCTAAAAATTCACCCAAAAAGCTCTAACGCGCCGATAAAACCCCATTAAACCTTCTATAGAAATATTCCAAGACCTAGGGAGCCTTTTGACGCTACTAAAACCCCCTAAAAGCCCTTCCTAAAGCTTTCTAAGACCCCAAGGGTCCAAGGACCTAATAATTTAATCATATATTCTCAAAATCCTAACCTACATAACTACTATCCAAAAACCGAGTACCTAATTATTGGGTCCTTTGGACCCTCGGGGAGACCTAAGGAGTGAGGAAGCCAAAGCAAAAGTCCAGTGGGATGGTGGCTTCCTCGCCGCCTTCTCCGGTTTTCCCGTCGTCCTTTCAAAGGAGGAGAGCTCTTTCGGTTTAGGGTTAGGGTTTAGGGGTTCCGTGGGACTTTGTGTTGTTTAGGATGCTTTTGGGGTGGTTTGGGAATTTGGTTTACGGGAAACTTAGGTGTTTTTAGGGTATTTGAGAAGGGTTGCTTTTGGGGTTTATGGGCTTGTATACGGCTTCATAGGTTTGTTATAAGGCTTTCGTGGGGTTTGATGCCGGGCTTCCAGAGGTTTTGTTTGGATTTGGGGTTCGACGTTCTCCCAAGAATCCGGTTGTAGCGCGGCTTCAGGGTTATGGCCGTAGGATGTTGTAGGTTTCTTGGATCGTCATACGCCCCGTAAAAGTTCCAGGCAGCCTATCGAGTAATTCTCATGCGGGTACAAAAAACCTTCTGGAACATTACAGAGCCCTATACATCACAAGCACAAAGCCCGACAGCACCTCAATAAGAGGGTGAAACTGGGCTTTCGAACCACCCCCATTCGAACCACCCCCAAAACCATATTTAATCTTCAAAACAACACATTAAAGACTGTCTCAAAGCCTTCAAACCCCCAAACCCTAAACTCCTACAAACCTTATAAGCTTTCTCTTCCCTTTCCAGGATAGCGACCGTTTGGAGCATGCGCTGACGAAAGATCTCGAGCTTCTGCAGGTCTGAACTTAGTTCCCGGTACTTGGAATATCGCGCGACTTAGTCAGAATTTTAATAAGGCTAGAAGCACTGTAACTGAGTATCTACTATAGCCTCTGTCATAGTTTTACTAAGTCCGATGCGAAGGTGCAGTCTAGCGTCAAAAACCCAAAAACGCCCTAACCTCTAAAGCCCTAGAGCCCCAATCCCCACCCGTAAAGAGTCCAGGGTTTAGGCGTTAGGGTTTGGGGTTTCGGGTCTGCTCCCAGGTTCACGAGGTGTTGGGGCTACGATGAGGGTTGCAATAAGGACTCCAGAGCAATACTAGACCCCCCCTAAATTGTGATACCTGTTCTGGGTTCCTGTTGCGGCTTCATGCTAGGCCCCACACCAGGGTTTGTAGGCTTTTTGAGGTTGAGGGGTGATGGAGTTTGGGGTTACCGCTTCAGAGTTTTAGGGAATCTAGGGTTTGGGGTTTAGGGTTGAGGGCTACTTAGCGTTTCGGAGTTGTGTTTTTGGGAGTGGGATTGTTCCAAGTGTATGCCCGGAGAACCCAATACCCCTGAATTAAGGAATATAGCTTAAATCATACTATGAAGCCCTATATAGTTGAAGCCATATTCCTTAATTAAGGGGTATTGGACACTCTGGGTGGAACCTGTCAGGATCCTTCTCGTTGTAAATGGCTTTGTAGGACTTCTGGGTCCAATACCCCAGCACTCCAAGTAGCGCTTTGGGAGTTTCCGAAAATAGGGGACCCTAACATTGTACCCTAAATAGTAGGATCCTTGTTATAAAGAACCCAAAATAAGGTACCCTAATTTCGGAAACTCCCATTTGAAGCTGTAAGCGCCTAAAGACACCCCAAGGCTTGAAACCCTCATTTATAATCTTCAAATCCGAGGCTTTCAGCCCCATTTTTATGATCATGAGTCATTATTACACTAGACTTTACCCCCAAGCTCCAAACCCGAAACCCTACGCTTAAGCCCCAAACCCCAAACCCGACTCTAAGGCTGTGGCCATTTTATGAGAAGAAGCGATCACTCAAGCCATATAGGGCGTCTGAATAAGCATAGCAGTGACGTTCCTGTGTGGTCCCCAAAAAAACGTACTTGTGTAGTATATCATATATCGTTCAGGTCAGTACTGAATATTGAAGCGGAGAGAAGAAGAGGGACCTAATCTCTGGTTCAGGGACCGTTTAGCAGCACCCCTACATTCAGAGTCCCTGTTACCTACTTAGACTTAGTAAGTAGGTTATAAGTAGGGTTGTAAGCACCCTAAATGGAGTTACCCCAATCATAACTCTACTTATAACCTACTTACTAAGTCCCATGGGCCTCCAAGTATCATCTTGATGCAGGTAGGTGGCGAGGCATAGTTCAGGGGTCTACGCTACATCCCCCAGCACTGGAATAGGTAGCCGTCAGCACTTCCCGAATGGGTAGTTGTCAAAATTATGGCCCCTTTTTGGGTACCCTAAATATCAGGTGCCGTATTGTAATAAGGACCCAAAAAGGGACCATAATTTTGACAACCACCCGAATGCAGCAGCTTCATGAATCCAATGGCCGAAACTTTAAAGCTTAATGAATCCCAGCTGAATTGGAAAGGAAGTTTCAGGAAGGGGTTGCCCATCACGGGACAGGAACCTTAAGTTTCTGCGACCCCGGAACCTCTAAGATCCTATAGTTCTACCCTGGGCATCAAAATAGCCCAAAAGCCTTGTATAGTATGGTCTTTGGGCCCGAAAGCCTTAATACATGAGTCCTTAGATTCCTAGGGCTAACAGCCTCGAGTTGGTGCCGGCGTCGAGGTGTAACAAGCAACCCCGAGCCATTTTTTCCACCCCTACACGTAGGCCCTTATATCCCAGGGCCCAAGAAGCAAAAGCTGCAAAAAAACCGTAAATCCTGAACCCTAATCTCTAGACCCGAAATCCTGAAATTCTGAAAACATCAGATGCCCTGGGCCAGGAGTTGGGTTTGGTGGATTATTCGCTGCTTATGGCCTACGAGGAAGGCGAGCCTCTCGTCCCAAAAAGATCTCATAGGGTTTAGGGATTAGGGCTTTACGGGTTTATTGTTTAGGGGTTTAGGGTTTAGGGGTGCTTGGAATGGGCGGGTTTTGTCCGGTTCCTGCATGTAAGGAACTGTATGCAACATGCCTGCAGATGTCCCATTCAAATCTGCTAGCTTCCTGCCCGGGTATATTCCGAACTCTAGCGCATGGTCTAAAGTTATGAACCTCAACCGACAGAGAGAGTTGGAGGGAGGGCTGGAGGGAGGGGAGGGAGAGAGACAGACAGAGAGAGAGAGCGAGAGAGAGAGAAACGGGCACGACGGGCGGCCGGCTTTTTGAGCCTCCACCCACCCTCGATGCGATTGCAATGATCCTTTGTAGACCAGGATTAAGATTGATTAATGAAACTCCGTTCCTTTCGGAGCCTTAGTACTCAGATCCCGACTACCTAATCCCTAGCCCCTACGCCCCAAGCCTTCATCGGCGGAAGTTTTTATCATGGCTTTGCCTCACATCCACGAACCAAGGCGCGCTTCTACCAATCTGCATTAGGTAGGGGTTAGTAGCGTTCAGGCTATACGGGAGTTTCGGAAAATTAGGGGTACCTTATTTTAGGGTCCTTATAGTAAGGATCCTACTATTTAGGGTACTATATTAGGGTCCCCTAGTTTTCGGAAACTCCCATACAAATTCAATACAACACCTGGAAGAAGCATACCTTCATGCCTGCAGTCTACGAGAATTAGTGAAGCCTTGTCAATGTAGATAAAATTGTGAAGGTCGACATAGCTGTAGATATAGACAGTTATAGATGCACGGAAGTAGCTGCAAGTTCAAAGAGAAGTGTACACTAAAATCTGGGCACGGATACAGAAAGAATAACTTAACAATTAAGCATACACGAGAGTGTGCCTAAACCCCGCTATCACATTACATAGACAATGTACTGTATGTTGTACATACATATTATACGTATATACATACTATAATGTTAATGATATGTTCGATGCTAGATGTCAGGTTTTGTTTGAATGATCTATAGCATCATACGTGTCGAAGCCCTGAAGCTTAAACCCTAAACCTCAAAGACGCAGAATTTACCATAGCCCTAGCACCCCACACCTTGTGAATCCAAAGCCCTAGACCTAAACCCTAAACCCCTAAAGCCTATGCCCTAAATGCTTTTTTGATGGTTGTGAGCCAGAGTTGGCAGGCGACGCAAAGAAAGAGCCGACACAGCTTGAATCGGTTAAGGGTTTCAGGGCTTAGGGTTTTATGATTCAGGGTTTTAGGATTTAGGGTTTAGGGTTTAAGGTGATCCCTAGAGCCGTAAAGCCCAAACGCAGTAACACCAATGGCTAAAAGGATTGGCAAGAGCGGTCGTATACGACTTGGCATCATCGACTTTCTTCAGCCATACACCTTGGACAAGAAGCCTCTCAGCTTAGACCAATGTTTTGTATGGGTAGGGTTCTCTACAGCGGCAATGAGGCAACCAGAAAAGGGCAAGGCGTCGACCATCACGGTTAGAGGTTTTCGGGCTGCAGTGCGTTGCACGGCTTACGATTTTGATGCTTTTGGCTCATCGCGCTTCTGAGTTTAAGGTTTGGCTTTGAAGACGTAGGGTCAAAAGCTTAGTGGCCAATTGCTCCTATAAGGACCTTACAGTTAGGGCCCGGACCCCTCAAGATAAGGTCCCTGGAAGCATTGGGTAAGTTTTCAGAGGTGTCTAGATGCTGGATAATGCAGGTGCAGTGTTGTAATAAACCGGCATGCGGTATGAACAGCGGACACTGCTATTCCAAACCAGCATTTCCCCAGAGCCCACGTTACTTTGAAGCCCTATGGGTTCCTACATATATGATAGGTTAAGCCAAGAAAATTCACTACAATGGAGACTACAGGTAAACCGTGTCCTGATGCCCGAAGTGCGACCTACGTAGAATGGTCCAGATCCGGTCAGAACATCTCGCCCAGCTGTTTGCCAACCCTGCCTGTATTGTGTAGGGTCCCATTCTGGACCCAAAAGTCTCCCAAAGTAGTGCATTTAGGGTTTAGGGTTTAGGGTGAAAAACTATTATGCTATAAGTATTTGCTGCGACGGTCAAAGGGTACATAGTCTGGGCGATCAACGGGCTCGGACCAATTAGAAGAACTAATAGGGGGTCGGTACAGTAGGCTCCTGTTTCACATACTTGCACAAGTGGCTCTGCGTGTTTCCAGCGTTTTTTTCCTGAAGGGAAGCTTTTCTACTAGGGTTTGCAATTGTTGAGCGCTTCGTTTTAGGGTGTATTCGGGGTTTTTGCGGGTCAGGGCTTAAGGATTTGAGCAGGGCTTGATGGGTTTTGCTCTAAACCCTAAACCTTTGGTGTTGCCCCGGCCCAGTAACAGTTCAAAAATAGGGTTTAGACTAAACATACAGGCCAAAAAGAGCACAAGGAAACGTGATTCAGGCATGCTTCGCACAAGGCCCAGAGAAACACATATCCGGCACATCCTTCTGCAGCCTAAACGCCCCAACCCTCAGTCCACAGCAACCAAGTTTACTATTACTGTTACTATTACCGACTTGCANGAAACACATATCCGGCACATCCTTCTGCAGCCTAAACGCCCCAACCCTCAGTCCACAGCAACCAAGTTTACTATTACTGTTACTATTACCGACTTGCAGCTTCGAGAAGAATAAATATACTACATCTCTTGTAGAGTAATGTAGACTATGTAGACTGTATAACTACCTTGCATAACACGAAAACCTGATGATGATGACTGTAACACTATGCCACCATGTGCCCATGAGTATATGACTATAAGACTACAAGACCAAAATATTTTAAACTATTACCCATATTCTAAACCATATCTGCTAAGATATCCATG
>BGNK01001289.1:130435-157385 GCA_003297005.1 Symbiodinium sp. clade A Y106 | reverse complement strand
CCAGCTTTGCTGTGCAGTGCAAGTGGCAATATGCACCGTCTTGGTTGTTGCTGAACTTCCAGTTATGACCTCGGGAACATTGCTTCGGAAGGCAAAGCAATCCAAGCCAAATGAGAAACATTGAGAAACCAAAGAGCACGGTTGTTGGAGCACCAAACCTTCGTCGCATACTCTTCAGAATTCGCATCCATGGCGGCTGCGATGCTTTTGATACTGAACTGTTTGGAAGCTTGTGCACAANCAATCCTTCCACAATTAAGAAAACACTTCGTGGAAGACCACTGACGTCCGAACAAGTCGAAGTCCATCTCCTCAGGCACAGGCGTGCTGTGGGGCGAACCTGCAGCACTCTCTCCTTGCGCGGGCGAGGCCATGGCGCTTTACAGCTCCTGGACTTTCCTCAGGAGCTCCGCTACCATGTGAAAAACAGAGCGCGTAGCACTCGGTCTTTTACTTGAGCCAAACGCGGGCGCAGCTCAGNCTACCATGTGAAAAACAGAGCGCGTAGCACTCGGTCTTTTACTTGAGCCAAACGCGGGCGCAGCTCAGCGTCTTTGGGCTCTAACTGACAGTGAAACAACTTCAGCTGTCTGTCTCCAACCAAAGCACTTCAGAACCAAAACGAGACGAAACGAACGTGCAGTCACTCTCCTAACTCAAAAGCACTCCTAACAGCTTCAGCATGCCCAACACATCAGGACATCCAAGATTGAAGGGAATNCACTTCAGAACCAAAACGAGACGAAACGAACGTGCAGTCACTCTCCTAACTCAAAAGCACTCCTAACAGCTTCAGCATGCCCAACACATCAGGACATCCAAGATTGAAGGGAATTTTCAGAATGCAGCCAATGAAAGCCATGTGCAGTTTCAGTCAAACTGTGGACAACTATCGCTCTTACGCGACGAACTAACACGCCAGCACTTCTTCAAGCCTAAATCAAATGTGAGATTGAAAGTCGCCAGTCAAGAAGTGCAACCTATGTCACAGAGTCTTCCAACAGCCCCATCTTTATGAAAAAAACTGGCCGCCAGCCTATTAGCATAATTACACATTGGCCTTGAATAAGCTGTTTGCAGCACACTGTGTCTGTAACAATGCCTTGGCATCTTCTGAAATTTGCAGAATTGAACTGTCAAAGTTCTTGTTTCCAACTGCTGTAAGTTTTGTTGACACAGCTTGCAGAAGGCAATGGGAAGATCCTGTAGGTGGAGATTATCGTTTGTATTCCTGCAACAAGACCATGACACGTTCAAAGAATTTTCTTTTTTTGAAACCGTTTCCTACGCATGGCGCTTTCTTGTCCTGCCCGAAGCAAGGCGTTTGTTTTTTCAGCTTTCAACCTCCTGAAGCGATTTTCCTGTGGCTTTCTCCTGTTGTGTGTGAAGAAGACGTTTTTTATTCTTGTTGTCTGTTGCGTGTGGCTTTCTCCTTCGTGTGTGCGGAGCAGCAAAAGCCACACGCAATCGCTTCAAGGGGCTGAAAGCGACAAAAAAATGACAATGTTGCAACAGTCAAACGAAACAACAATCAAGACGGAAAAAAACGTTTCCAAGCAAGAACCACAGATTTGGGCTTGCTTCCCATCTGGACTGCATTCTTTTTAGCTCCACAGTCCATTCGGGATGAAGAAGGCCGCATGACACGCCGCGTCCAAACACGCTCAGTCGAAGAGAGCACGTCTTAGAACGGATTTCTGCTGTGGTGTCAAGTTTTTGCTTGTAAATTCGGGGCTTCAAGCCCCTCTCAAGCCCCCTTCTCAATCCTCGCAAGGTCCAGCCAGAATTCTTGAAGTCTCTTGGGCTCCATATATCGCGTAAAAAAGAATTTTTAACAGTTTTTTGTTTTTGCACATCAGTCTTCCGAACTTCCAACAAGATGGGCGCACTCTTGCTGCACGTTGGTCGCAGGCAATGACCCTGGAACGGCAACAGGCAAACGCAGAACTTCTGGAAGACAGTAACAACCAACCCAATCAAACTTCCATCATCAAATGGGCTTGGTTTTGGAAGGGTTTGGAATGCTTCGCAGCAAAAATAGCGACCGCGTTGCGCTGCGGGAAAACAGCATTCAAATCGGCGCAGCGGTTTGCGCGAGCTGGACCTAGAGCCTCCTCTCCGCCCCGTGCACCGCACAAAATCTTCCCGAGAAGAGGCTTCAAGGAGGACTCAACCTTGAGCAAGATGAGGCAGAATCTTGAAGGGATTTTCAAGCCGCAAGGGACTTCAAGCTTCCTTCGCAAGTTCTTTCTTGGCAAGGCCCCTTGTTGCCCCTCTGAGACCCCTTCTCGGGGCTTGAAAGGGCTTGAAGCCCTCTTTGAGAATCAGGTCCCTCAAGCCCCCGTTTCAAGCTCTCTTGAGAAGCCCCCTGCAAGCCCCATTGAGAAGCCTCCCCTTCTCAAGCCCCCTTCAAGCTCCACTTCAACCCTCCAACCTTCTACCCTCTCCACCCTCCGGAGTGGAGGCTTCTCAAACCTTCGAGAAGCTCTCCTCCTTCTCAAGCCCCCTTCGCCTAACTATGATGGAGCATGCCGCGCTCGCTCCTCCACAAGACGGTGCAGTGTGAGTAAACATTTGGTCTTGTATTGCCGCATCGTTCGTTGACCGATTAAACCCAATCCAAGAGTTGACGACGCATCGGCAAAGCAGTCAAGGGAACTCGTTTGTTCTCTTCCGCATCCAATTCATATGCACGCTTAATCTGACACAAACGCTGTTTTGGCATGTTGTTGCTGTTGTTGTGGGCCAAGTGTGTTTCTTTCAGAGCAATGTGTCCATATTTACAATGTTTTGCCGGTGGAGCTTGATCCATCTCGCAGGAACTCATTGGTGCCTGTTCGACTCTTTTGCTTGATGTGTCACTCCAAACACCAGAGATGGCCGAACCAAACTCTTGCTGCAATTGCCCAAGCAGAGTCCCTAACAGTCGGAAGTTGCGACACTTGACATGTTCGCATGTTTTCAGGCTTGTTGCACAGCTTCATTTGCCATGTTTGTTTTTGGATGGGCTGACCGTTGCATGTGTGGCCAGTTTCTCGCAAGTTCAGACTCAACACCTCATCGTGCTGCATGCAACCCCAAGAGCAACATCATTCCTCTGAGTGCTGCATCTCTTCAACAAAGTGTTTGTTTCTTGGACGTCAGTCCTGATGTCGATCTTTCAATATTCATGTGACGAAGCAAGTGTAAAATAAAAATCGTGCAGCTTTGGCTGGCTTCGGCGCATGTTCCGCGTGCTTAGGCCGGTCTGAAAAGCGTTGAATGTCGATGCTAGATGTTGCGAGCTTGATATGCTCGCCTTTCCAAGTAGTGTTGAGTGCTGAGTCAGTGCTGAGTGGGAGGTGATGGCTGTGTTTTGTCCGCAGACAGCGCATTCGGCCACGGTCCTGGAACGAAAATTAAATTCCTGTGGAGCAGCATTCTCCGAAGGATGGTGCAAAAAGTTTTTGAGTCGCCGTGGGTCAAATGTTGAAGGCGCTTGCCAACGCGCTTGCTGAAGCCAAGGCTGCTCGGGCAGCGAGCTGTTTGCGTTGGCAGCGAATATCGTCGACCTCTTTGCTGGGAGTTTCACAGAGACATTCCAGAACGGTTGCACTTTCCATGCTCTGTCTTCAAGTTGAGTTCATGGGTCCCTTGACGCGTGATATTAGAGACACGGACCAGCAGATTGGAATGATTTGTTTCACCAAGGCCTGCTGTTGGGGCTTTGCCATGCTCGACACCTTGTGTACTGATAGCCGCGGGCTTGTGCGTTTGTCAGGCCACGTTTGAAGCAGCATCTTGCCGTGGGTACATAGAGGTGCTTGCAGCCAGAGCGTTCAAGCTCTTCATGACGATGTTGGTTTGAAGTTCAGAGTGTGTGCTACATCTGGATGTCGCGACCTCCCTCCAGGACTCCACCCCCCTAGCCCACCTGGCTCCCTGCAGCCACAGCTTCCGCATGCCTGAGGCCACTAACCTTGGACAACGGCGATACTTTTCCGGGGAAGGGCGCTCAGTTATGGGCGAGTCGATCAAAGCTTCCAGCATGAAGTTTCGGGAATTTCGGTTGTAACTCAACCCCAAAATCCTTCAAAGAGTCGGGCGAGTCTCCAAACTCGTTTAAAAAGATCGCTAATGGGACTTACCTCCGCCCGATGCCTGATGCGGTGATTCAGATCTGTGAGAGGTCGGATGCCGCTGCTGCTTGCTTCTTGCTCTGACACAGGCCTTGAAGTCAAATTCAAACTGAAGAGTGATTGCCTCTAACTGAAGAAGCAAAGCAGCTTGAAGCTTCGACTCCACACTTGTCGGTGTTGGCTGTGCTGACGAGACCAAGGATTCCAGCTCGTCTGCAGACGGCGCGCGAACAACGACGTGTGGACCCTGGTATGTGCCGTCCCAGACTTCGTGACATTAAGCATTCTTGCCAAATGCTACAGACGTGTTTGTCGGATAATCGCAGCAGGAGGGTTACAAGGTTGTGATGAGGAAGCAGGCAGCCACCGGCCGCGCACGTCTAAAATCGAAGCTGGACTGTATTTCTCACTTTCGCAACATATGCGGATTCAATACCTTCTGCTCATGACTCAGGTGACAAACTCCGAACTCTTGCATGCTTCACAAATAGCAGTGTTTTGCAGTGTTCCCTATCAATCTGTTTATGTAAAAGGCAGAGCGCAGCGTACATGCCGAACTGTGTCTGCATTTCTTGCTTTATGAGGTGGCGGCGGAAAGCCGGCCAGCTGCAGAGGCCGTGCCAACAGCATGAAGTGCAGTGAAATTGCACAATGTGCAAGCATTTTTGAGTCTGTTGAACTTTGTCTGAAAACCCATCCTGGACATGACGTTTCATGCCATGCTCATGCCTTTGAGCATAGCTTTCTTTCTCTGACTTGGCGACATCCTCGAGAGTTGTGCAGTTGTGCAGTTGTGACGAGCACTGGCGTAACGAGGTCGCTGGAGTCTGATCCTGACAATCCTCGGCGCTCCTAGGCTGCACCAAGAGTCGAAGGATTCTGCCTAGAAATCCGCCATTCTTTGCAGCTCTGAAGTCCTGAGGCCTGGCAGAACTTTTGCGGGCTGTCAATCACTTCGATCCCCAGCAGGCAGAGAGGGTCGGCTGGGTAGCACTGCTTCCTCAGCGGAGGCACTGGACTCTTCCAGCCACAGATCCTGCTCCCTCCGCCTGTACTTTCATGAAGTGGCAAGTTTCCTGAAGGTGATTCGGATCTTTGAGCAGCGTGAACCTCGTGTCGCCTTTGAAAACACGGAGGCGGTCAGAGAGCCCGGGTCCTGGTTGAGTCAGAATTTCTGTGCTCTTGTGCCGTGCTCTTGGTCTACTGCCAAAAACTTAGTCATCATTCTCGCTACCGATCGGATTGGCATAGTTGCAAGTGTTCATTGACGCATGCCAAAGCTGCAGTGTCGGGCCCCATTCTTGACTGTTCGGTTGAAACGAGGGGTTGAGCCAAATGCTTGTGAAAGCACCAGAAACCCCGAAAATTCTAACAAGCCTCGAATGACTTTGACAGCTCTCTGTTCATCAGACAAACTCGCAGGTCACCAAGTTCATTCTCAATTCTCAGGTCTTGAACTCCAAAGTTGTCGTCATCTCCGATCGGTTCGGTAACGTAACAGAATACAACAAAAAAACATCGGAGGATGTCCTAGGCTGTTGAGCCCAGCCAGTCTGTTACTACCAGAGGTACATCCGGGCTCTAGTGCTGGCAAATCGCTTGGACTATGTGGACCTGGATGTTGTATTTGGTCGGCATTGGCGTGAGGCATTGGAGCTCCGCTTGCTTTGCTCTGGTAGTTCTGATGAGCTGATTGGAGGCTATGCAGACTCTAGCGATTTGTGCTAGTGTATGCTTCTTGCAAGCAGGGTGGTTTCATGTTGCATACTGCTTCTGATCGAATCCTGCCCCGCCACTCTGCCGCCAGCTTCGTTTTCTCGAGATAGTCGTCACCATGAGCATGAGACCGCGTCAACCCCGTTATCAGAAATACCAGCCCGAAGCATCCACATCATGAATCCACGCACTCAGCTCCGACTTTGCTCCCAGCAAAACATGTTGCCTAACCCACAACAGACTTCCCGACAGTAAGCTGTCCGAGCCTCCAAGACGGTGCCCTGCACGCTACCGGGACCGAGCTTGGCTGCACCTTGGGCTCGGTCCTCGAACGAGGCATTCCAGCATCGAAATGGTGACTCTGGGACTCTTAGACTCTTTGGCCTGCGGCAGTTTGTAGGGATCAGAGACGCTGGCGACTGTGAGCTTTCGGGCGAGCCCTGCAGGCCAAAGCCTGTGCCGCATGTTGACACGCACGGACTTCTCGAGCCATGTGTCAAGCTCAGACAGGCTTTCGTGCGGTTGATGGTGCACGTTTCCAGGGGTTGACTGCAAAGTAACATTTCTGGCACTTAAGGCATACAATCCCCCATTTGTAAAACTAGTAACGGGCATAAGCGCTGAGTTCTGCGAAGGTTTCGGTTCCTGCCCGAGGCGCCGCAAAGACGAGCGCTCGCGATCCCCGCTGCGACAGTGTGTGCTCAGCCCCGAGGAGCAGGAGGCAGGGCATGACGAGCGAAGCTGACACCTTTCAATTTCAGCCGTTTCGGTCGACTGCATCGTTTCCCAGTAGCAGGCTTAAGAAGCGAGTTGATGGTTCTGGAAAGCCTCTGTAGACCTGGCGGCAAGTGGCTCTCGGAATTTGCAGGCCTTTCTTGTACAGTTCGCGCAGCACTACTGGCTTCCACCAGATAGTCCCTTGCTCAGATGATGGATCGTGAGTCGCGCAGCTAGAGCGGGGAAAATCAAAGTCTAAAGTCATCGAATGGTAATGTTTGAAGGACCAAGGTTTCAGGCAGCGAGAGGCTTCGAATATAGCTTTCATGAAGGCCTCTACATCCAGACTTTGAAGATGCATTCAGACTTAAGACTCTAGACTTCAATCTTCAACAGTGCACAGAAAGACTCAGACTCCTGTCATTCCTGCCCGCCTGCCGCAGGTGGTTTGGCGCCCTGGCAGGGCACCCGCGCCGAGCGCGTGCAGCGCTATCGAGCCCAGCTCCTATCCGAGGACCCACATACCCACAGCAGAAGGGTTTGCAAGGTTTCTGCATTACATGCATCTGTGCATGAATAATTAGAATATAATGAATATACACACATAAACACATACATATGTAAGTAAGTAGATAGATAGATCAATAAATAGAAAAACAACATATATGGTCACGCGCTCCGTGGCCCCCCCTCCCCGCACCACAGGGGGTGGGGTGTGGGGTCCTTCTTCTTTTTGTGGGGTGGTTGTGGGTTTTGGGGTTTAGGGTTTAGCTGTTTAGCTTAAGCTTTTGAGTTTTTGGTTGAGGGTTAAACCGTACAAGACTTCGAATCGACAAGGGCTTAGCGAGGATTTGGGGTGTAGGTTCGGTAGGGTTGACGGTTTATGTTCTGCTTTACGCTTAGAGCTGCATTTAGGCGGGGTTGAGGGTGGGGTGTAGGGTTACAGTACAGGTTCAGGTTATAAGGTTTATGGCTTGCAAAGGGCTTGCTTCTGACTGGTCGCCCCCCGGCAGCACCCCACCCTCCAGCTGAAGCTCCAACGGCCCCGACCCTTCTCCGCACACGCCAGCCCCTCACCCTCACCCCTACCAGTCTATACCCTTGAGGGAGGTGGCCGGGAGCGCCAGACGCGTAACCATATATAATTATATGAACAGTAACAGTATCACATACATATGTATATAATTACTATACCTACGTATTATATATATATATATATATATATATATTATGTTATATTATATTATATTATACTATATTATGTTATATTATATTATATTATATTATATTATATGCGCACAGTGTGCATACCCATACCCCATAAATTTGCGTGCAGGTACATGCAGACAGAATCATGTCGCGTGAAGCTTCTCACGTGCAAACCCTGCTTACCGCAGTCTCAGCCGGCAGGTCGAGGAGCTCGTGGCAGAAGCTGCCGATGCCGACCCGGGTGTGGTTCCCGGTGTGAAAACTGCAGAGCAATGGAGAGCAGACTGGAACATGGCTGTCCTCTGTTCCTTCCCAACTCGGATGTCTCCTGCCCTGTTCCCCGCGCCCGCGTGCCAGCCGACTTCGGACCGCTCCTGGACTGTGTGGCTCTTCGCCGCAGCAAGGAGTCGGTGTTGCGCTGGCCGGGAGCCGGGGTTGTAATGCTGCTCAAAAGGCTGTTTTGAGTTGCAGTGTGTTTTGAAAAGGGTCTCAAAGGAGTGGTCCGTAAGCCAAATGGAGAGGAGACGGGGAGTTTGCCGTCAAAGTTGGCCCAGATGAGCAGGCAGCGATTCGTCTTCCTGGACGACGTTGCTCGCATGAGCGCAGTGCTTATTCTGCACAACTTTTTCAGCAGCCCTGCCTGTCTGTCGCCGTTGCCGTAGTGGGGAGTGACGGCGGTTGTCTTACCAACATCAGCAGCTTCCACACTGCCATATCAAGTCCGTGGGACGGACATCCTCGCACTGCAAATTGAGCTCATCAGGTGATGTTCTATTCCGCGGCCCCATCGAGCCCAAGCACGCTGACGAGGCCACTGCAGGTTGTCATGGATCCTCAACAATTTTTGCAATCACCACGGGTTGGGAACCGCCTTTCATTCGATGGATACGAGCAGATGCTACACGTGTTTGCACGCACGCTCCCACCGACACGCAACGTGTTTCGGCTCAGCCAACTGTTGCCAACTTGGAGCAGCAGCCAGCAGTCCCTAGCCAGCAGCAAGTGGGATCTGGTTCCCCTGCCATGCCTGCACGATCGCATTTGCCCATTCTGGCACTGCTTGCCGGAAGCTTAGGCAAATGCTATTCCGACAAACGGAAACCACGCGTATTGCCTGCGGTTCCGAGTCGTGGTTTAAGTTTAAGCTTTTGCAGGTGCACAGTTTCAGAAGCTCTGTTAAGTTCGCAGCCACAGTCAGTCAGTTCAGATCCACCTTGAGTCTGCTGACTTGAGCGCGTCTGTGCCGTTCGAACTGTGTCGATCGAGCAAAGGTCGCGGCCTTGACGTCTCCTTGCTGGGACCGGCTGTGGTGCCTTCACACCTGTCCTTCGAGGCCCTCGCATCGAGCTGGCCTTGCAAGTCAAAGATCACAGATATCGCGGGCTGCCTGGGCTCCTGTGGTGTCCGTCTCCGACGAGGGACAGTGGGGCTTCGACACTGTTTGGAATTTCGAGTTCCCAGAGGCAGAAGGCACTGCTCGTGTTTCGTGCTTGTCCAGGACCACGATCCCACGTGCACAACTGTGTGGTGAAAGACGAGGCGGAGGACCTTCTCGGAGCAGGAAAGCTTCAAAACAACACTTAGCTTCTGAGCTGGCGGGTATCAACTTCCTGTCGAGAACAGCACACCAGCTCATGCTTCAGCTTGACGTGTTGCTGTCTTGCAAATGCCATTCCGCCGGCGGCCTCTTCTTATTCTTCTTGGTGCAGGATTATATCGTCTTGGGAAATGCATTTGATCAGCAACTTCTGCTTAAGTCGGCATCTCGGCATCTCAGCAAATCCGGTGCAGAGATTTCGAATCCTGGAGCATGCTTGCCGTAGGCTGCAGGGCGAGCTGAACGAGAAGGACCTGGAGGAGTGCCCACGACAAGACCGTGTTTTGATTGCCCCAGAGGCAAAGCCCTTTCCAAAACCTCGCAGTTCTGCTGGAGGAGCTCGTGGCACACTATCGCGAGGAGGACTCCGAGGTCCGGGACAAGCCTTGCCTCGTGATGTGTCAATGTAGTTACAACGGGATGTAGACGAGGATCAACAAATCTCCACTGATCGATCGACATTGGGTGCCTTTCTAGATGCCTCGCTCCCAGTACCAAGCAAACCGGCCCGTGAGATGCTTCAGAATTCTGCAACCTCAGCACTTTACTTTCTCAAGTTTGACTAGAGGTCCGGCAGATGCCCTGGCTGGAGGAGCCATGACTCTAGAGTCTTAGAGTCTAGAGGGACTAGAGGGACAAGGGTGTACAGCACTGTGGAGCGAGGACCACCTGCTGGGCCTCTTCGAGGCTGTCAGCGACCGGTGGCAGCTCCCGGAGCTTGTCAGCTGGCTTGGAAGAAGTACGGGTGGAAAAGCGGCGGTTTTTCGTTTTAAGAGGGGCCCAAGGCTGAAAGTGTTTTTTGGAGCAATTCAGAGTTTGGCAGAGCTCAGGACATCTTGGAGGATGCGCAGTATTGTGTCTATGGCCACGGCGATCACTTCGTGCCAGTCTGAGCCGAGACGGGCACGTTGACTTGGCGCTGAACCTGCGATTCGTGCCAGAAGCCAGCTGGCTGATAAGGACTGGCACCAGGACCAGCCAGATGTGGCGCCGCCACCTGTCCGGCTCCTCTCCCTGGCAGCTCAGTGGAAGTACCTGTAGATAAATGAGAAATAGATGCAGGTGGATAAGTGTGTATATAGAGATATTCAGTTTTGTGTGTTCATATATCAATGTACTCGAACAAAATAGATGAAATAATATATAAATATAAATATACAAATATATAAATATATAAATATATAAATAGATAAATAGATAAATAGATAAATATATAAATATATAAATATAAATATAAATATAAATAATATATATATATATATATATATGTACATGTACATGTATATATGCATGCTGCATATGTTTTTACGCGCTTACGTGTCTGGAGCATATGTATATCCAGATCATACGTGCAGATGCTCACGAGGATCTGTATTGTTCTTATACGTATTGGGTATATGTATAATCAGTACAGCTGTATGCATGTATTTGCGCATGTTCATGAATAAGATGTGCATGTGTATGCATGAGTTTTTTGTGTACAGTAGAAGCCAAAAAGTTGGAAACCCAATAGCCTCAATCCTTAAGAGTAATGTATAGGGAATCCCAGCACTATTTGGCCTTCATCCGGTTTCCAACTTTATGGCGTTTACTGTATGTATATGTACAGGTGTATGTATCTGTACAGGTACATGTACACGTATATATGGGTTCAAAATAAATGATCTGGAATCCACCGACGTCATGGCAGCACAGGTGCCATTTCTAGCATTCCAATCAACATCAACGCGAAGACTCCAGCCTAAAAGAAAGAAACAACGTCAGCAGCAGAACATCAGCAGCATCGACAAACAGCCGAAGGAGGATTCTTTTTGGAGAATGACGGGTGATACGAGCCGGTCACCAGAGCTCTCACCAGGAACCTCCGGGCTGCGTCTTGCGGGTTGCCGGCCTGCCATTCCCTTGCTGCCCTGCCTTGCTGCTTGCCCACCCTGCCCTCTGTCCGCCTCTGCTCTTTGCTTTGCAACGCTCTGTGCTTTGCGGCCCTGCCTGTCTTGCACTGCCCTTCTCTGCCTTGCCTTGCCACCCCCTTCCTCTGCCCTGCCTGTGCTGCCCTACCTTTTCACTTGTCTGTCCTGCTGCTTTGTCCCTCGCTGCTCTGCCTTGTCCTGCCCTGCCCTGCTCTCCCCGCCCTGGTGAGATGCAGCCCTGGGCAGGCATACCGGTGAGGAAGCAGGCGCCATGCTCCCGATGTCTTCCTTTAAGCTTCCAGTCCATTCTCTTTGGCTGCCACCACGTGATGGTTTTTGCCACATTTGGGCACTTTCTGACAAGCGTGTCGCGATGAGCTTCACCATCTTTCCGACATGGCCGAGAGTTGAGCCACCAGACATACTCGGCTTGCTGTTTTAGGGGCCTACGCCTAACCACTATGCTGGCGCAGCGGAGGTTTGAGCCCTTTCGATGTCATGTAGGGCCAAATTTAGGCAGGGGAAGGGGGGGTGGAGTAGGAAGGGTGCGAGGTAGGGAAGGGGGTTGCGTGGTGTGGGTGCGGATTTCACCGAGAAGCTCGAGGGCTGCTTTTCTGCCCTGCCTCGCCCTTGAAGCCTTCAGGGCCTGGCCCTGCCGTGACTTGTCCTGCTTTGTTGTGTTTGGAGTTTTTTTCTACCCCTGGGCGTCGTTGGGACGCTCCTGGAATGTCCGAAGCCGATGGAATTGCGAAGCTAAAAATATTAGCAAACCTCGCAGGTTGTAGACAGGGGTGACTGCCAGCAATCCCAATCTCTGTCTCAAAGCAAAGGTCTTGATGCTGTCGGCACCTGGTGACTTTTCAGGAGGTGCCCTGGAGTTTTTGAAGACTGCAGTAAGAGAAATGGGTACTGTTTCGTGCTTCCAGCGGGCAGGTGACCTGGAGCTCAACACAACAGGCATCGTGCGGCCAAAGTGCCTGTGCTGCAGTTTTTTCATTTGGTGCAGCTCATGTAAGATTTTCCGGGCCAATCCCCATCAAGATGGAATCTTTATTGGGTTTCGCAGGCTCCTCGCGGGGGATGCCATCATTTTTCCTTCGGAGACCGTGGAGCATCGAGCCACTAAGACTTGAAGTGGTCTCGGAGATCGAAGCAGGGCACGCTCGGTTTTCTGCCTGTTCTGCTTTGCTCCAAGCCCAGGTTGCCCCCGTCGAAGCTGGAATGCGACAGACTCTGGTCTGCTGGGCTTATGCGGCATAGCTCCCGTCCATGGAGCTTTGGTGAGTACCGGCACTGCATGCTTCTACCTTCGAACGCTGCTACGAGCGGCTTGGTGTGTTGAAGATGAGTTGCTAAGCATGCTTGGACGGTTGTTGACCGAGCACTGACGAAGCTGACGCGTGCGAACTACAACGGGTCTGCGAAGAGAATGAAGCAAAGAGAAGAAGATCAAAGACGTCCTTCATTGCCAATGTTGCTGAGCGAAATCTCCTAAGAAACTGAGACCTCTTATGGCCTCCTGGCAACCAGCGTGTTGCCATCACTGGTCACGACCTGGTGTTGATCTCCCTGTGGGTCGTGGCGATGCAGAAGTTGAAAGGTCCATCCGGTTATGTCACTTTGTGAACGTCGCGGGCGAGGGTGGTGTGTCCTGTGGTACCAGCCGGCGGGAGTGGTTTCCCAGGGGGGAGTAGGGCGCAGCTCGTCTTGGGCCACCGGTGTTTCCGGACATCTGTCCGCCACCCCGGCTCTCCTCAGGCTTGTCGCCCGTGATGACGCCCTCTGGGGCTCAGTCGGTCGGCTGCGTACCAAAAGGATCCTTGCAACATTTGGTGTGACCTCACTGCTAGACCCATCGCAAGTCACACATGGGATCTGTCAGATGGATGCACGCCTCCACGATGCATGGCGTCGCCTTCGGACGATGTGGCCCTGCCATGTGGTATATTGATGTTAAATCGTCATGAAATACAGCATCAAGTCGTGGAGCTAATTGATATACTGATGGTCACGTGACCTCCTGCCAGGATCCCAGACCTGGGGGAGTTCGACGCTTTGACTGCGGAGTTCAGGGTCTCTGCCGTGAAGGCCCGGCACCTACCGGATCGAGTCAGGGATTGGCAGGTTCTCCTGGGAGTTTCCTGGCGACCGCCAGGTTGCCATGATGCTGGAGACCGGGAGGCCCGCCATCTTCCGACCATTGCGTCCGTCGGCACATAGCATCCATAGGGCCGTAGTCGAACAGATGTTCGTTACTCTGGGTATCATTTTCAGCTGCCGAGGGTTTGCTGCTTTGGACGTTTCACGAAAGCTAGCCTGTTCGGAGCTTGTGGGCTTGCGGAGTTCTTGTTCATGAATTTAAAGCATGTCCGAGATGGACATCGACCAGACTGTGAAGGCAAGGACGAGCACCAAAACGAAAAGAATAAGCAATGAGAAAGGACTTTGAGAAACAGCACTGGTTACTCTTTGTCATGTCGAACTACAACCACAGACTGTTCCTGCAGCTGAGACGAGGGATAGATGATCCTTGGACCTTGCCTTGGATCTGTAGCGATGCACCTAGTGATCCCGCCGTCCAGTGCTTGCATGGTTAGTAGTTTGGTTTTGGCTTTGGTTACGGTTCAGGGTTTACAGTTTGCATTTTTTGGAATGGGATGCGAAGCGGGTGGGTTGGAGTCTCAGGTTTTACAATTCAAGGTTCATCTTGATCATGAAGCTTATATTCCACCTGCAGAGGTTGAAGATATTAGAGTTTGAGAAAGAATCGAATCGAGAAACATGTTTTGGATTCAAGATCAATAGCAACGCAATGTTCCATCCATTGGCCAATATTACATGGTAGATCACGGTAGCAACTTGTAAAATGTGTAAACACCAGTTCACAGCTCCACCTTTGGTTAGAAGTTTAGGGGTCCCGGTTCAGGATTTCCCGACAACAACCAGTATTCGTAGTCACAAAATTAGATATGTTCGGCAACGGGTCGACATTTGAACCCCTAGAGGTTCAGGCGTGGCTAGGGAAGCCGTCATGGCTCTGGTTCGCTCCGGTTCCCTTCCTTCTCCAGCCAGCTTGCAGGCCGTCAGAGGCGGCAACCTTCGATGTCGACTTTCGGCTGCCCGACGCCAGGCCGGCAGGGGCGCAAAAAGCAACATGCACAGTGCACTCAGTGCACAGTGTATTTGCCTCGCAGTTAGGGGCTTCTTTTGGGTGCCTTGCCAGGACCCTGTCCTGCCTGCTCTCCTTGCGCTGTGACAAGGATGATGCGGAGGCCGAACTGGAGCCTCAGCCCGAGCCCGGGCTGTTTTGCCGTCCGTGAGGAGCTGATAGAGCTCTACCGCCTGCTTTGCCAAAAGCTCCAGGCCGAAAAGGGCAGGGAAGGGCAGGGAAGGGCCGAGGGCCGAGGGCCTGGCTTGGTTCCCGTGCGGGAAAGTTACTTTTTAAGTCACGAAGGACCATCATATCATTCGTTTTCGGAGTCATAGAAGTTTCCGTCGCGTTTTCAACCCGGACAAACCGCCTGCCATGACTGAAGCAAATGATCAAGCCTGAACTTTCCGCATTCTGAACTGGCACGACCTTGCAATTCTCGATTCCAAGCTCGGCTCTCTTCTCCCTTTTTCAGGGGCTAACCTGCGCTCACTGCCACGAACCTTTCGACGAAAGCCGCACCCCAAGTTTCATCTTGACCAGTACATGCCCGTCTTGGCCCACCCCGGTTCTTCGGCTGTGTGATGGCAGAGAAGCTTTTGTCGGCGATCTCGTGAAGGGCAGCATGCTAGCCTGCAGCGGGTCGCAGCCGGTCGCATGCTTCGGACTCGGTCGGGAGTTTGGCTCGAGAACCACATAGTGCCAGATGAGACTGAACCGATCCCAGCACGTCCTATGCTTCGGTTTTCATTTGCATGAGTGTCTCTGTGTTGCGGAGTTCCAGGCGTGGGTGTTGGCATGTTTCAACAACAGCAACCAGGCTGACACCTCGCCCCGCGCACGACAAGTACAAACACCCTTCTAATAAACGCGCTAGTAGCTGCCACATTCTGAGCACCATGCCCTGAGTGACTGCTTGGTGCTGGCGGCGCAAGGCAGGAAGAAAGACATTTGTTTGCGGGGCAGATGACCAGAACCAGAATCAGCCGAGACGAGTTGAAGCCTGCATTTGCAGTCGGGCTTGGTGTGTGGGTCTTCGGGCTGTTGGGCTGCGATGGCAGGACGCAGGCCCCCTCGTGATGCCGAAGGCGAAGGCGAAGGCGGCATCTGGGAAGCAGCAGCCTCAGAGGTCGGGTTTCAGTGCAACTGTTTCAATTAGAGCGCCTCAGGACGTTGCCTCCGGAGATCAAATGGCTGGCGAAGCAGCAGGAGGCCGATACTCGTAGCTTGCTGAGAGAAGAGATCGGCGTTGCGGCGGTGCGTGATCCCCACGCGCCCCCAGCCGCCCCAGCCGCCCAAGCCAGGCGCTCCAAGGCCAGGCAGCAGCTGCGGGCGCCGAGCCCTGGCTCCGCGACGTGCACGCCTGGCACCAGGAACGCGCGAGCTTGAGTTTTCTCCTTCAGACCAAGCCAGACAAGAAGAAAAGCAGGTCAATATCTTGAAGTCAAGCTTGTGGCCTGAGATGTGAAAATGGTGATGTAAAGAAGGCGGAACAAAACCAAGGAAACGAAGAGGCCAAGCAACAAGACATACAGAACTCAATGAAGTTCACGGTTCCTGGCAGCAATCGTTGGCCCTTTCGCGGGCAGTAATTAGTACATGTGCTCGAAATCTGAGGTGAGCTTCGATCCACATGCTATTTGGACTCTAACGGCTTTATGTGTGGAGTACAGCTTCGGATTGAACGGAAGAAGAGGGCCTGTGAATTTCAGGCTTGTGTTCGCTTACGCGATTGGCCCATGTTGTCTGTGGCATGAGATCTGACAGCCACGATCCGTGGCCCCTTTCGGCCCTACAGTGGGCCCACTGAGCTTTGACTTTCGCTTCACGGCAAAACATGTGCTGCGCCTTGCTTTTCTGTTTCTAAGTTGGCACCGGAGCCTGCTCTTTTGGGAGGCCTCCGACTACCGACCCCATGCCGCGAGTTCCCGAGATGTTCAATATGACCTCGGAAGACGGAGGCGACGTGGATGAGGAACTTGATGCGGCCGAAGGATCGCCTGGCAACCCAGGAGATGAGACCGACACGGCACAGCTACCTGCGCCTGGACCTCCTGAAGGTGACGCGGTTCGTCGGAGCCCCCAGCACCAGGGACCTATGGAAAATGAGTGGCGCTGCCTCAAGTGCGATGGCGACCGGTGGGTGATGAACGTGTACGGCACTTGGCTGTGCATGGCATGCGAAAGCACTCAGTACTACTCCTGCCGGCAACCGCACAGGCTCGAGACTGACGAGGGCGTCTGGATGTTCATGCCCCGGCGCGCCGCTGCAGACGGACGGCCGGGACCTCGAGATGGAACTGCGGGGCTCACCTCGCCCACCAGGCTTTCGAGACGACAACGGCGACGACAGCGGCTGGCGACTTCCCTTGGCGATGAACCTCCGGACCCGGACCAGGACGCGCCCTCGGAGTTTCCGGAATCGGAGGCTCCCACCTTTGACCCGATCGTGGAGCCGGACACTGACGATGCACCGCCGCGGCCATCTACCCGGAGACCGCGCCGAACTACATCATGCCCGGCTACGCCACCGACTTCCTCAGGACCTACCTCGCCGCCACGACCCGGGACTTTGCCTCCCAGGTCCTCACCTTTGCCGGCGGCTGCGCCTTGGAAGCCCACGGCCCAGCGGACCCAGGACTTCGGAAACTCGGTACAGACCCCCGGTAGCACGACCACCTGGAAGTCGAGGATGGGGCCTGAACGCGGGGTGAGATGGCGGGGAGGTGCTCCTCCTCAACCTCCTTCTTGGAAGTACGACCCTCAAGATCCCCGAGCTTACTCGAAGTATGCTAAGAAGGTGGCCCTCTGGAGAATCCAGGTGGCGAGCTACATGACTCCTCGCGAGGCCGCGCTCCTCCTTTACACGAGCCTGTCCGGCGAGGCGGAGACCGAGCTTGAACATGCACCCATCGACTCCATCAACATCGACAGGGGCATCGACTACATCTTGGAGACGCTGCGGACTCCGATGGAACAGAAGCTCGTCTTCCAGAAGCGCAAGTTCTTGAATGAGTTCGAAAACATCCAGCGCCAACCTGGCGAAGGACTTCGGGCTTACTCTAACCGCTACAGGCGCTCCGAGCGGAACCTCAAGGCCGTGGGCGTGGAGGTGGCCCAGATGTACGACGACGATAGCCGGGACAACCGCTTGCTTGAACGTGCCCGCCTCTCTCCCCAGGACCAGCGGCTGATCTTGGTCGGCAGCCGCTACTCGTTGGCCTTCGAGGACATTTCTGAGTCGATGAGCATGCAGTACCCTGAGTTTCGCGCGGCACCGCCGGTCTGTGGACGAGATGGGACCCCAATCGCCCCTCGGAAGGGCGACGGCAAGGGCAAGACGGCTTCCTCGACTCCTTCAGGGCCGAGCACGGCCCCAGGCGGCAAGGGCTACCAGCCCAAAGGCGCACCAAGGCGCGTCTTCAAGGCCGACCAGGTCGACGAGAACAACCTCCAGGACATCCCCGAGGAGGCGACCGACCAGGACGAGACCGAGCAGGACAACGACGACGGCCAGGACGGCGAGGCGGACGGGGATGCCAACCCGGACGGCGACCCCGATGATGAGGACCCGATTGCCCAGGCAATGGACGTATTAACTGTGACAGCGAAGAAACTTAGCAGCCTTCGCCTCGGCAGGAAGTTTAGCGGCGGCCCAAAGGACAGCAAAGGCGGCAAGGGATCCGGCAAGGACATTGCCACGCAGAAGCGCAACAGCCACTGTGCTGTTTGCGGCCAGCTGGGCCATTGGAAGGGCGACGCAGAGTGTCCGGGAACGCCCCCACCGCGCGCTGGAACTCCGTCTCCGACGGCGAGTCCCTCGAAGAACGGTCGCAGCGACGGCCGCGACAGGAAGGGCCCGCACCAGGCCTTTTTCGTCAAGGACTTCGGCTCCCTCGAGATCACCGACCAGGCGAGCAGCAGCAGCGGCACGGCGTTCGGCACAGCGTTCCAGGTGAATGTCGTGTTCGAGGTGCAAGCTGAGCATCCGAGGGACCCCGCCTTTGACGGGCTGATGGTGCTCGACACAGCGTGTCAGCGCACATGTTGCGGCCGACGGTGGCTTCAAAAGTATGTTTCGGCCCTCGACTAGGTCGGGCTACAGCCGCATGCCACCCCTTTTCAAGACGTGTTCCAATTTGGAGCTGGCAGACCCGTAGTGGCAAGCCACCGCCCTTACCTTCCCGTCGGCATTGGAGGCACAGACCTTCTCGTCGGAGCCGGTGCCCTCGGAGTGGAAATGCCTTTGCTTGCCTCGAATAGTCTGCTTGATCAGTTGGGGATGGTGCTTGACATGCCGAATAACAGGGTGACCTTTGCTGCCTTGTCTACCACAGTACCTCTGCTTAGGGTCGGCGGTCACCTGACAGTTCGCATCTCTGAGTTCAGTGGTAGCAGGCACACATGGAACGACATGCAGCATGGCGTCGACTGGAGCAACCCTCCTCCAGAGCTTGTGGTTCAAGGTGAATACGATCGCACGCGCCCTCCTTCCTCGGCGCTGTCGGCTGATGCCCGGACTGACCAGTCAACTGGCCACGCCCCCGCAATGGTTGCGAAAGTGGCGGCGCTTCGTGAAGAACCTCGTGGACTTCCCGAAGAACTTCTTCGTGATGCTGACCGCCGGCGTGAGGATGGGGCTGCTGCCGATCGAGATCTACGAGATGGTGCCACCCAGGCTGGACAACCGCTTCGAGCACCCTCCGGCCACATGCAAGCACCCCGACTATGTCCGATACGGCAACGCCTACGGCAAGTTCGCCCGGTGCAAGCAGTGCCTCAAGAGGTGGCGGTGGAACGCCGACAGGAAGCTGTGGGAAGAGCACCCAGACAAGGCTTTCGACACCAAGTTGCTCGATTCGCGACCTCCCTTGCCATCTTCCTCCAATACTGCTCCTCGGGCTTCGACGTCATCGGCAACACCTCCGCGTCCCTCCAGCCGGGCATCTCTGAGCGCGGCTTCTCCGAAGACCTACTCGGCACCGAGACGTGGATCGCGGAGGACCAGGCCAAGCAGCGGCAGCGAGATGGAGGTGGACCCGTGGCGACTCCTCCAGGACGAGACGGACCAGGACTTCGACTGGGAACACGTCGACGACTAAAGGGCGACTGGGCCCGGTCAGCGCGGATCTTGGAGAGCGAAATTGGCATGTATGAAGGGCAGCCGAGCACCTCTACGCGACCACCCCCGACGGTGGACATCCTCATTGTGTATGATGACGGCAGCCAATTCTATGGCCGGGCACCCGACTTCCAGCTCTCTTCGACCCTTCTTCCGGCCACGCTGACCAATGCACTTCCCGAACAGCCGGAAGCACGACAACATGCACTACGAGCACTACGACGGCTTCGGCCATACGTCCTCTACTTTTCGTTTCTCAACCGCCCCCTTGGCGGCGCGGAGTACGAATTTATGTCAGAGATGATCTCTCTGCAGACCCATTTTGGGAATGCCTCGGTGGTGGTTGCACCTTCCGGGCCGAGTTTGCTTGCCTTTGGCTCCTCCCTCGAGATGAACCACTCTACTTTCGGAACCGAGGGCACAGCAACAACTTGCTTAACTACAATCCCAGGCGCCTCCGGCCTTGCTTCACGGCAATGGCAGCGACTACGGCCCAGACTTCACCGACCACAACCTCGGAAGCACCACCGACCACGACTACCACGCGGGCACCCTCCTCCACACGATCCAGGACTACGTGAGGAACAAGGACCCCGCACGTTTCGGCATCTACCAGGCCTTTGTGACCTACCAGAGCCCCGTTGCACAGCTCGAACAGTGGGACGAGATCGCGGACATGCTGGGCAGATCCTTCGGGACACCCGGCACGCGTCCCTTCTACATCGACCCCTCCTCGGAGATGGATCGTAAAATTGCCGAGCTCTTCCGGATGAGGCTGGAGAAAATCCAGGCGGTACAGATGCCGTCACAACGGCGCCTTCCCCAGGACACTCCGTACACCGCCCGGGCAGCCTTCCTTATCCACAACGACGGGACCAAAACTGTCGAGGCAGAGGACTTGAGTTTGGTGACACATCCGAAGCAACGCTTCTCAAAACCGGTCCGTTGCGGACTCCTCGTGTACGGTCATCTCATACCGGAGGACCTGCAGGACCGACCCACAGCACCGGAAGCTCCGGTGCCAGGGCTACCAACCGAGATCGCCTTTCCTGACCTCTCGCCCCAGGTGCCAGTTGAGGTTCGACGGTCTATCGCCAGGGCACACATCAACCTGGGACACCCAACGGCAGAGGAACTTTTGAGAATGGCGGCGACCTCGGGGACCCCCAGCAGCCAGTTCATCGACGCAATCCGCAAACTTCGCTGCAGCACCTGCCTTCGACTTAAAGGACCACAAGCCCCCAAGCCGGCAACAGCCACAGCCACGGCTTCACAGTTCGGCGACCGAGTTGAGGTGGACATTTTCTATATCAGGGACCTCACGGGCCAGAGCTGCATGGTGTTGGGCGCGGTGGACGTGGCCACGCGGTTTCATCAAGCCGCCCTTCTTCAGAGCCGTGACCCTCAAGAAGCTTACGACGCCCTGGACTCAATGTGGCTGCGGCCGTTTGGGCTGATGTCACAGATCGGCTTGGACCCGGATACAACTTTCCAGGGCCCGTTTCAGGAGCGACTTCGGTCGCACGGCGTCCAGGTCGACTACTGCCCCGCGGAGGCCCATTGGAAGATTGGTCACGTCGAGCGCCAGAACGCATTCCTTCGAACCGTCCTGGAGAAGCTGGTGGACACCTTTGCCGCCACAGGGCACGGCGACCTCCGGCTACTTTTAGCCCCGGCGTTGCACGCCTGCAACAGCATGATTCTGAGTCGGGGCAGGTCCGCTTATCAAGCGGTTTTCGGCAGAGTGCCGAGACTTCCAGGCGGCCTCCTCACCGACGCCAACGCCTTGGCTGTGACGCCAACTGACGACCCCGCCGCGACCGCCGAGATCATCCGCGCCGAAGCCATGAAGACCCTTTGTGATATGAACGTTCGTCAGAGTTTTCGCCGGGCGCTCCTCAGGAAAACCCACAACACCAAGGTTCCTCAACTTGAACCCGGCCAGGCATGTTCTTACTGGCGATGGCGGAAGCGCGGCTTGAAGAAGCGGGGCGGGTGGATTACCGCTCGCTTCCTTAGCTGGGACCCAGCGTCACCGGGAAAACTGGCATGGGTTCGCTCAGGGACCACCACTGCTATGGTTGCCGTTGAACAACTTCGTTCCGCAACAGGCTTTGAAGCCTGGCTTCCATCGGAGCCCGACGTGGCGGCTCTCAAGGACGCCTCGAGGAGGCTCACCGAGACTATGTGGGCAGACGAGTCGGGACCACCGCCTCCTTCCCAGCACCTACGTGATCCAGATGAGACGGTCGACCTCGACTTCTTTCAAGAGGCGGACCTCGACGTCACCGCGGCACTGACCTCGGCACGTTCGGCGGCACCTCCGAGTAGAGGCCGCATCCAGGAACCCCCGCAGATCCCGACAGCACCGCCGGTCACCATGGATGTGGACCAGACGGTGAACAACCTCGTGTACCAGCCCAGCGTGCAGAACACCATTGTTCAGAACATTGCCAGATTAGGGGAACCGAACCAAGGGGCACGCCGAGGCGGGTCAGTGCCACGTACACCCCGCGGATACCCTGCTCCACGTACACCAAGAAGCAGATCACCTGCGCCGGCGGCGGCGCCACGAGCCGCCTTACATCAGCAAGGACAACAAGAACTACCACCACAGTTACCACAAGGACTTCCTGAACCACCGGTTCCTGTGCCAAGTCAGTTACGTCAGCAAGGACCACAAGAACTACCACAGTTACCAGAAGGACTTCCTGAACCACCGGTCCCCCCTGTGCCTCAGACGCCTTTAGAACCGGGCTGGGAGTCTGCACCCTTTGGCTTGGACTCGGCGGACTACGAGACAGACGCAGAACCTGATGTACCACCACCTCGTGACGAGGATCAACAGCTACCTTCGGGGGATGCCGTACCGCCTCAGCCGATTCACGTGGACCCTGCTGAGACACCAGTTCCTCCAACGGCACCAGGCAGCCAGGCCTCAGATAGGCCACCAACGACCCCCGTGTCAAGCTCACCTACGGCACCAATGGAAGAGGCTCCGAATTTGCTCCCGGCCAAGCGCCCTCTCGAGACGCTGACCACCCTCTTCTTGGACGAGGGCGACCTGTACCATTGCCAACCAGGAGAGGAGCCTTCAGAAGGCTATGGCCCCCGATACAACCGCTGCTACCGCGCCTACCTGAGCTCGAGCCAACGAGCCGATGATCTACGACCTCAAGGCAAGGACCCGGGTGAGTCAGATTCCACCGACAGCGATTGGAACGACGAGCCCCAGACCAAGAAGGACCGGGGCATGACCAGGGCCGAGGCCAAAGCACTTGACCGCGAAATACCCTGGCGCCAGATCCTCGACATGAATCCCGACGAGATCCAGGCCTACACCCAGGCCGTGGAGAAGGAGGCCCGCAGCTGGGAAAGAGTGGGGCTCTGTCAAGCCCTTAAGCCACAGCGATGCTCAGAAGGTACTTCGCGATCGCATTCTGTGCAAACGAGTGCTTCGCACCCGCAGCTGCTTTCGGGACAAAAAGCAAAGGACTTGGACCACTGTCTGCGAAGTGCAGAGTAGTGGCCTTAGGCCACAAAGATCCGGATATTTATCGGCTGAACCGGGAGTGTGCTACTCCAAACCGCACTTCGGAGCACATGCTTTTCATTGTGCTCACCTCTGGCCTCAACGGCGAGTTTGATGTGTCTAAGAAACGTTGGGGCGGCTGGTCGGGAGATGCCTCCACGGCTTTCCTTCAAGGAGATCTCTCCGATGCCGAGCGCGACCTCCCCTTGTACATCCTGCCGCCCAACGACGGCGTCACCGCGCTCACGTCGTGCTGGAAGGCCCCCTTGTACTTGGTGTGCACGAACATCTACGGGCTCAGCAACGCGCCAAGACTTTGGGCGCTCACCGTTGTGCGGCGGCTCACCGACCTCGGCTACCGACAACACTCGTTTGATCGCATGGTCTTCCTGAAGTTCACGGGCGGACAACTGGTTTCAATTATCATCGTCTATGTCGACGATTTTCTGGGAGCCTACCGTTCGGACTACGACATCGCCGAGGTCCACGGCGCGTTCAAGTGGGGTGCCCTTCAAAACTTCGAGGTTGGCAAGACGGTGACCTTTAAGGGAAAACAACTTACCCTCAAGCGGAGGGCCGACGGGCGGCACTTTCTTCACGTGAGCCAGAAGGAGTTCATCGGTGGGATGGCCTCCGGCAAAATTCCTCGTGGGTGCAACTTGGACGAGCCGCTGTCCCCCGAGCTGCGTGCCGAGTTTCGCAGCGTGACCGGCTGCTTACAGTGGGTTGCTGGGCAGAGCCGACCTGAGCTCTCGGCTGTGAACAGCCTTTCGAACCACGGCGGCTCCACAACCATCGGCAACCTCAAATCCCTCTACGAGGCTGTCGACTTCGCCGTCGCTACGAAGGAGAATGGATTCATCATTCCCGACGTCGCCGTCAACAAGAACAGCGTCATCCTGACGTTCAGTGACGCAAGCTGGGCTAACGCAGAGAACTGCAGGTCTCAATGTGGAGTCCTGGTTTTGCTCTGTGGACCGGAGGTTCTTCAGAAACCGGCAGCCGCGATGCTGCTCGACTGGCGGTCCAGCAGGACCCAGCGGGTCTGCAGGTCTACCCTCGCTGCAGAAGCATCGGCGGCCGACGAGGGATGCGACCGCGGGGCTTACATCAACATGTTCCTCAGCGAGCTCCTTTTCAACGAGCCGGCCCACCGAGTGACGCCACGACTGACACAGCTAGCAGTGACAGACGCTAAGTCTCTTTACGATTGTGTTATCTCGGACAGCCCAAACCTTACTGACAAGCGGTCCCTAGTTAACATTCGCGCCATCCAAGAGGTGGTTCCCGGTAGCAACTTCCACTGGGTACCCACTTCATTGATGTGGGCTGACGGGTTAACCAAGGCTAGTAAAGAACTTCAGCAGTCGCTTCACGAGTGGCTCCAGCAGCCACGCGTAACCCTGCGTTCCCAGACATCATGAGCCAAAGAAAATTTAGACCAGTGTGAATTTCAGGCTTGTGTTCGCTTACGCGATTGGCCCATGTTGTCTGTGGCATGAGATCTGACAGCCACGATCCGTGGCCCCTTTCGGCCCTTCAGTGGGCCCACTGAGCTTTGACTTTCGCTTCACGGCAAAACATGTGCTGCGCCTTGCTTTTCTGTTTCTAAGAGGGCCACAGGATATCCCGAGTGTGTCCCGAAACCTGAAAGCCATGGAAGCTTGACCTTAATGAGGCGGCCCCTAAAGAGCGTCCTGCGGTCATGTCAACACGTTGTTGGGATGTTGGTTAGTGTCACTGCCTGCCGCATTTGATTTCATGAATATTCTGAATACCTGTGGGGCCCGGGCGGCCCGGGCCCCTCTGGCCCTGAGGAGCGGCTTCGCGAGGTGGAGGATCGCTTCCGGCGCCTTCCGCGGCAAAGCTTCGCATAGCTTCGGGGCAGCCAAGAATCGACTGAGGTCTGGTGCCATAACGAGCCTTCCGGAAGACTTTCGTGATGGTGCGCCTGGGGCGAAATTGCTGATATTGCTGGGATTGAAGTCGGGAAGGGAGTGTGGGCGAAGGCGTATCCAGGTTCCGCATATCGCCACTGCAATGAAGTAGACCACCGAACAAGATCCTCAAAGGGTGACCCAGGAACCCAGGCCACCTTGATTTCATCGGAGCTTTGGATGCAGATTGACTTCCCTACCACAGGTGGATTTCTACGTCTCCCAGCTCGCCGACGGTCAAAGTGTTAGCCAGGATCTTTTTGTGGCAGTACGACATGATTCTTGAATTTTCGCATCGCATTGACAGTCCCAAGGGTCGAATCAGGTAGATGCTCAGTATGTGATCCGCAGCGGCCAGGACTCGTTTTACGACGACCGCGAGCTGTATGGCCCAGTGCTTTCGGAGGTGAAGGGGGAAGAGGAAGAGGTGAGAACCGGCAACTGCAATTGACGGAGCATTGCAAGATGTCACGAACAAGGTTTTGCGGCAAAGCGTTATTTCTGGTTATCGCAAGCAACCAAAAAGTTTTGGTTCCGGGACATCGTGTGTCGTGCCTGGGGTGACATGCTCCAACCCGTTTTCCGAGACTTGAGACAATGAATAGACGGATCACACGACTTTTCCCCACTATCGCCGCTGCTGCTGCTGCTGCTGCGGCTGCTACCGGTACTGGTACACTGCTACTACCTCTACTGCTACTGCTGCTACGCCTGCTACCAGTACTCCTTTCGTTCTCATCTCCTTCTCATTCTACTTTTACGTTAACTTGCAGTTCCAGTAATAGTAGTAGTAGTAGTAGTAGCAGTAGCAGCAGCAGTAGCAGTAGCAGGAGTAGTAGTAGTAGTAGTAGCAGCAGCAGGAGTAGTAGTAGTAGTAGTAGTAGTAGTAGTAGTAGTAGCAGTAGTAGTGGTAGTAGTACCAGTACTAGTGTAGAAGCAGTAGCAGTAGTGGTAGTTGTACTAGTACTTGTTCTTTTACTAGTAGTAGTAGCAGTGGTAGTAGTAGTAGTAGTAGAAGAAGTAGGAGTTGTAGTAGTAGTAGTAGCAGCAGTAGTGGTGGTAGTAGTAGTAGTAGTAGTAGAAGCAGTAGTATAGTAGTAGTGTGGGGGTGGTGGTGGTGGTGGTGGTGTTGTTGCCTTGCGAAATAGTGGTGCTGGCAGACCTGCCAGACGGTGGCCTATGAGCGGGCCGTCGACTCCGAGGAGGCCCCTTGCAAGGGGCAAAGCGGCGGTCCATTTGGGCGATTTCGCATAATATGAAGGAAAACAGCAAAAACTAGCAATACTACTACTCGTGGTGCAAAGCAACAACAAGTTTATTTAAGAGCTGCGCCAGGTGCGGGCAGCGCGAGTTCGTGCACCGGGCAGTAGTCCCTCCCATCTTGGCCCCCCAACAGCCCGCATCCCTGGGCTAGTCACGTCTGGGCACGCCGAGCCCCGCTGATGCTCATGATGCGCGCGCCTGCGGTGCGCATCATGAGGTCACGGCCGCGGGCGGAAGCAGCATCATCGAATTTGCTTGCGGTGCAGCGTCCAAAAATCTGCCCCCACGCCGTTTCGCAGCCATTCACCAGCTAATTTCGGGTCTCCGNGGGCGCGCATCACGAGCATCAGCGGGACCCCCGCGACGCAGCGGAGGAGGGTCGGCGGCAATGGCGTGTTTTTCATAAAGGCTTCGCCTTTACGGCTTCGCCAAGCTCTGGCGGCCACGGCCGCGCCCACAGAAGGGGCCCGCTGCGCTGCCCGATTTAATGGCTGCCGCCAATGCCTTCGACCCCGAGACGCAAAGCAAGTGGAGGCAGAGAGAACCGTAGAGTCGCGCTGCACAGGACGAAGCTAAACCCTTAACTGACCCGAAGCAAGCCCACCTGGTGGGCATCTCGCTTCAGAAAACACGACCCAGATCGACAGTCTGGAGCTTAGCAGTCGCTTGCTCAGCAGC